>OZ007590.1:105911756-106179256 GCA_963931845.1 Maratus michaelseni | reverse complement strand
GTAAGCCTGTAATGCACCTTAGTGATATACATAAATTTCAATGCGTTTAAAATAGTGAAACATTATTTAATTAAACAGCAAACAATTTTTCTCCATAGACGTAATATAACGGAATTATTTTGACTGTCCCTGTAAAGTAACTATAAGTGCTATGCACACCCTATTCCATATTGAGCTTGTTGTAATGCACCTTAGTGATATATACCAATTTCAATGTGTTTGAAATTGTGTAATATCATTAAAATAAACCGCAAATGATTTTTCCCCATTGACCGTAATGTAACGGAATTCTTTTGAGTGTCCCTGTAAAAAAAACTATAAGTGCTAAACACTTCCGTTGAAATAAGAAACATGCTATAGATAACGACAGTAACATATAAAAATTGCAGAGTAATCCGAGCATATTTACGGGAGTTAGGACACGGCCAGACGGCAGACGGCAGACGGCCATACGGCCAGACAAACCGAAGTCATAAACACTTTTCAACTAGGTTGGAAAGTGTTAAAAAGCTATCTTGAAAAATAACTTTCATGTAATTTTGGTAATTATTATTTCAAAATTATTCTATTAAACGCGTTTCTTTTATATTTGTTCTACTTTCGTTGTAATAAAAGTTAACTAAGTAGCATATCTTATAACATACTAGCATGCTACGCCCGCTGCGCTGGGACATTTTTCTAAATGTACCTTAAATCAAACGAAATGGCTTTGTATTTTAAAGGAATGTGGATCTTCACATACAGATGCTACCTTAGTAAATATTTTCAATCGAACCTGGAATCAAACGAATTATATCAACGGATTTTAGCATGTATTTTAAAGCAATAGGGACGTTCACCTGGATATCCCTTCAATATTGCTGTAAACGATGTGAACGGCATTGCGTTATATTATATCATACATTGGACAAAATTTGGGTTAAAAGAAGCAACTCATTTAGTTGATCATTTATAGTAGAGTTTGTTAGGGAAATGAGGTCATTATGAGATTATGACAACAGGAAATAACATGTTCTCTAGTCAACATACGACTAAAAGAGAAAGAATTTCAATGATTACATAGATTGACCATTGAACTTAAATAATGTTCGGGTGATTCCTTTTCGTCTGTAAGTTCTTGAACCACGTCCCTCTTTCTGTCTCCATGTGAGATTCTGGTAAAGTAAGTACAATCTCACTCTATGTTACGTTATATTTCGCAATATACGGCCTCTTCTGGCAAGTCTACTACGGTTTTTCATCTTTGGATTCCAGCAGAGTAAATACAGTGAAAATTTAAATAAATTGTTTGCACATAAAGAACAGTGTTTAACTTTCATATTTAAAAAAATGGTGAAACATAAAAAAGCGAATTTTTAAAACTGAATATGAATAGAATTAAAATGACGCCATTTTCACCGTCTTTCCAATTTTTAGACCAGTTGCATTCGTGTAATCGTTAATCTAAAAAAAACCCCAATGATCAATTCTGGTCGAAGAATAAACCTCTAGTTTGTATCCAATAAAATCTTCCTAATCTTCCATAATATTGCCGATATCCAAGTTTGACGTGAAACATTAGAAGTGCTTGAAACGATATGGTTACTAATATACCAGAGTTAGTTACAAAACGAAGTCATTTACGCGCCAAGCTATGTTCCATTAAATAATGTCAAATTACTGTTAATTCAATTATAGATCTTTCATTAACAAAATTCCATACCTTAAATAAAACTGACAATGATAAAGTTAGTTATGCAAAATGTTTAGTAATATTATTTTTGGTGAATACTTAAACCGAAATTTTTTTTTGCATTTCTCTAAAGAGCATAATAACACGCAGAAATAAATTCATTTCTCAGTATGTTTAGCTGCTAGGGCTGTGTGTAGGTTGAAAATGCTTTATAATGATCGAAAAATTATCTAATCAGAATTTTAGATACTCGTTTTTTCTTATCCTGCCTTAAATGATAAATCGACAAATATAATTTATTCCGTTCGAGACCACTGACATTACAAATTTCCATACATTGAAAGCGCCAAAATAGTGGCTGAGATGTTCTGCTCTCAAAGCTGGCATACGGGAAATGCTGGGTTCAAACCCCTGTCGCGCTCGTTGACCCAACCTTTCGGAGTTTTCCGTCGTTTTCTTCGAACCTTGCCGTAAATACGGTCTAGGATCCTTTAGAAAGACCCCCACGGAGGGCACCCTCCCAGGGTATATATATCTGTCGTGTAGATAATCGGTCGTCATAAAATCAACCAATCGTACATTGAAAGCATTGCTTTTTTGGTAAAACTTTGCTTCATAATGAAAAAAATCCATAAATTTAGCAATCGCTAATTTCAAAAGTCGTCTTATCTTCTGTAATCTGAATCGTCGTCCAGAGTAACCTTCAAACATAAACGAAACATCCAACAATATAGTAAAAATGCCAACTGGCAGGTGACCGGAATACGGACAATTAGTTCAATGTCTTTTAAAAACCTTCCTGAAAGAAGGGAAGATATGCAGAAAAAACTAAAAAGAAATGACGAATCAAAAAGAACATCGAAAATTTATTTCAGCAAACAATTTTTATTTCAAAATGTAGCTTTTTGTGATAGTAATAACGCATAAATGTACACATCTCCTTAAGAATATTCTTTGGTTCCTAACTTTTGAAACAGTAAATATTTCTATAAGTGAAATTGGCGATGTATTAAAAAAATAATAAAATAAAAATAAAAGAATAGACAATATTCGGTGGTCTGAGTTCGAGGTTATTAAAATAATATGTTTGGTGAAAACAAACCGGCATGTTTCCGTAGTAAATTTTTAAATGTCTAAAATTTAATTATATTACAATATGTGTTTCAGTGGCAGACATTCACTAAAATTAAAATATTTGAACCCATATTCATAACAATATCTGCTATTTATATAATTTGCATTTGAATATAAAAATTTACTCCAACAAAGGATCTTGTACACACGAAAAAACACTGTTATTGCTAATACCGCTCAAGCTGATGTCAAGCTTATGCATTTTTGGCTTAAAATCACATTGCTTGGCGCAAAAGTAAAATGAAAACCGTAAATAAACAAATAACATGTAACTCCCAAATGCAGTCATTTTTACACTTACTCATATTTTATTAAATCAAATTATCAGATGCATCTTTGTTAACCTGACGCAAACGATAAATTGCCAAATATTGACTTAATCTGAATTGCAATCTCATGCATTGCAAATATTTTTAAGCATTACAAACATTCCTTTGGGGTTTAAATTAAATATTACGCCTCATTAAAACAGTTTCTTTTCTTTTTCTTTTTTTGCGTTTAGGGGGGGGGGATTTTAAATAAAATTAATAACAGAATGTTTCTTATATTTTTCTATGTGTTTGCATTATTTTCTGATATAGTCGTTTCAATTCTCTCGCCAACGATAATGGTCGCCAAAAAATTGACCAATGGTAACCTTATCGTCCAAAATATCAGAACTTTCCATCATAATTATATAACTAATATGCGTAGAACTATGTGTTATATACTGAAACCTTCCCTGAAAAATTATCTATCCAACAGTGTAAGTTCCATCAAAATCCATTCAGCGGATCTCGAGTTATAAAGGAACTGAACGAAATTTCCGTTTGTGTTTTATATATATAGTAGATGATACAAACTTTATGCTAACGATAGAAAGAAACATTGCACCATAAAGTTTCCCGTTTTTAATACATGCGATGAATGTTAAAAACTGAATGATGAATATAAACGTATCAATACACCTTTCAAAAGGGTTTTTTTCTATTTGAAAGTAGAATATATGACAAGAAAGTACATTGGTATATTTTCTCATTTTCTCAAAGTTCTTTACTTCGTCTGAATAAGGGAGTAGCTAAATAATTGCACTCGAAACTAAAAATGTGTTTTCACCAACTTTTTAAGAAAAAAAATGAAGATTATCTTTTATAAAATTTATGTTAACCTGTTACTGAAAATTTTGTGTTTGTACAATTCCAGACTATTTGCTTAGTTCGTGTGAAATGTAATATTTTCATTAATTTAAAAATACCAAAATAAATTTATAGTCATTAATTTACTTGTTATGTAATTAAATAATATTTTGTTTTTTATAACTCTTTTGCATTACATAATATTTTATTTCTTAATTTATGGCATTTCATGTTCTCAGTTTATGAAATTGTGCTTTTATTTATTTTTATTTAAAGTATAAAATTGGAATTTTTATAAAGAAGAACTTTTGCATTAAATAAAATAATTAAATTAATGTTTTTCAAAATTATTTAATAAGATTTTAATATTTTATTTTCTGTGCATTTTTTTTATACCAGTCATATAAATTCATTAATTGGATTATGTCATATCATAGAATACGAAATTATGAATACGAACAAACAAACAAACAAAAACATTGCACCAAATATTTTTCAGATTTTGTTTTCTTTGCTTTTAATGAATGTATTAAACTCCCACATAAAATTTCAGGATGCGTTTCGAAAAGATTATTTTTATTTTTTGTTGCAGAAAGAATGCCAAAAAAGTATATCCGAATATTTTCTCATTTAGGTAAGTGCTTACCTAAAACTAGTCTTTTTCTGTTTTCCTGAAATTCAAAAATTTGATTTGAATTTTTCATATTTCTTTTCAATTTCTTCAACTGAGGTAACGTTTTGTGTCATCTTTAGGGAGAATGTAAACCCAGGCACGGCGTCCTAAAAAGTTTCAGCATGTGGCTCTGCTCTCAAATTCAACATATGCAATAAAATATTTATGGAGTTTTCAGAAGAACTTCTCTGAAAACAATTTTTTAACGTAAGTATAAAAGTTTTAAGACATTAAATAAATATATAGATTTAAAAATTACTTATGAGATAGAGTGCTTTTTAATTAAATATAAATTTGTATAATGTATAAAAGGCTTGTTTTACATAAAATGCTTCTTTCACCTTTGTTTGTAATATTTTTTTTCTTTATCGCTTTAGTGTTATCTGTGGTTTTCTTTGTATACGACTACCCAATAAAATTATCTTAGTCAAATAATTGTGGTCATTATCCTATCCAATAATTACATTCTTCAAACTGTCTGCAATAGAAAAAAACTTTCTTTGCATGCACTTTTCTCAAATCACACATTTCTCAAATTTGATTTTTTACACACGCATCTATTGCAATAATTGGCATTGTGAACGGAACATTGAAATTATGACCTATCATGTGCTTCAAAACGTGACAATATTTAGGAATTTGTTATTTCTTAGGTGTCGTGAACATTGGTATACGAACTGTATTACCCGTGTATTTTTTGTACATACATTGTTAATTGCACTGGTTGGCATCAAAATCCTTTATTTGAAAATAACTACTGTTTCTGACAAATTTATTTAACGATACCATGTCTAAATATAGAAATCAAATTGCACCATGACGTTCCATTTTACTTACCCATCACACGTAGTATATGGTAATATATTACCACAGTACAAAACCCATACGTAGTACAGGGTCTTGTAATCGTTTGGAAAATCGAAAAAAAAAAATGACGAATTTACATGTTTCAGACACTGGAGATTCCGAAAAACATATTTTTAGACAAAAAATTTTGCCGTTCGTCTATCTGTGTATGTGTGTGTTTGTGTGTCTGTAAGAGCTCTATCTCCCGAACAAATTGAGATAGAGACTTGAAATTTGGTATGTACTTAGTATGTAATAATGGGAAGAAGCTTATTGAATTTCAGTAACCTCGATTATCCGAAACTATTTTTTTCGTACTATCGAAATAATCGTTCTGATAAAAGGTATATTAAAATTTTCGAAATTGTTTATTTTAAGGAGTGAATATAAAAGACAATACAAAATCAATCGGATAATTAGTTGCCGATATATTTGTAATTATATTTACCACACTCTTCGATTTTTCATGACCCTGTATTTTATTCAAATTTCAATTCAAAAATATGTTTTAATTGAAATTGAGACGCGTAATCTGACGCAGTAAACCGTTAGTTAATATGATTATCAATTTTGTAGTTATAAGGTTGTTTCCTTTACGCAATTCAGTAATAGAGCATTTATAGTTTATGACGTCATCAAGCCACAATTTTATTTGAATTGCAATGCATTTTATAAATAGTTTACACATGTTTTATTTTCATATTTTATACTATGCATATCCATGATCGGTAAGTATTACGTTGGCCCCCAACGACTAGTTTTTTATGGAAGGTCGTCTTCTTCCCGTGAACCCGTGTTCCTCATCTCTTTGATGCTAATGAAATTCGGATAGTCCAAACTCGATTTCACCGTGGAAAGACACTAAATATACCGCGTGATTCCCAATACAGGTTGGGCCAAAAGTCTTTGATATGTTTTGAAATTTAAAACAAAATGAGTATTTGAGTTCAGGAATGTAATTTGGGAGAAAATATTTCTTACGATGGAAAGCTTAATTTAAGCAAACATTTAAATAGCCAAATTGTCCATATACAGCGCTATACCTTCAAAGCTGATAAAAAAGCATAAAAAATTGAAGGAGTTACAGACCATTTATTTTGTACATTCTACTATAATATTTCAACGTGTATGCTTTTTGTAGCTTGAATAACATCAAAATGAGACTCATTTTTATTCTATGCGTTGAAACATGCTAGCAAACGTTTAATTTTTTACACCACTAACTGTTGCGAAGTTATTGTTTAAAATTAAAGTTATATATTTTAAAAATTGTTAAGACATATGCCATTTTTTTTTCAAAATTAAAATGTTATTAAACCTTTTTAAACATAATGAAGAAAGTGATTTTATTAATACTTTTTCATGTGAAACAGTTTTCTGTAAAAAATGAAAATAATGAAATATATGCTAAACACATTTATATCACATTTTCGTTATTTTCCATGTAATTGAATTTCAAAGAACAGTTTAATAAACTTGCTGTGTAGTTAAAACTTACTCAAACGAAATACTCTGATATAATTTGATTTGTCAGATATATTAAATAGAATTATACATTTATAAGCCTTTATCTATAAAATTTATTTGAGATTAGTAGTCGAATTTACATGGCTCAGATATTAACTGATGTCTTCGTATAAGTTTTCATTATAAGATCAATTGCTTCGGTTGAAACTTTACGAAACACAAATTTATCTTATTATATGAAAAACACGTCAAATTCTGCATATTGGTCACTGTTTACACGAATTTGTGAAATCCTAAATTAACCTAACATACTAATCTTACATGCAGAAATTAACTTTCGTAAATATCTCTATTATGTTTTATCTACACAATATTTTAATATGTTTTCAGGAATGCTTTGTATGTCTTAAATAGTGCAAGATTTTATTAAATATGCTTCATTAAGATTTCTTTATTACATTGAAATAATTAACGATATCATATTTTTCTTATGATAAAACATGTTTGCTAAACTTAGACAAATTTAACTTTTTGTCATTTTTCTAATGCGTTGCTGGTCGCTATTTTTTTTTTTTTTAGTATTAAAAACTATTTAAGAGCTTCTTTTTTGTACAAATTTAAAAATAGTAAATAATTATATTTTTCAAAATCAAAATATTAAACAAAAGCCGACATTTTATATATAATGGAAATCTCAATTCCAATTCGCTTATGCTCTAGATTGTCTCCTTACCTCCAAATATTCCTCTAGTGCTTCGGTGTCTCTTAAGGACTGGTTTAACTGTCTTTAGTATCATTCCAATAACGTAAAAAACAATCCCTTGAAGTCGATCTTTTTTCTTAAAAATTACTTCCTAAAATACCTCGATGTGATGTATAAAATAAATATATAGCATGTCAGATGCTAAGTTTTTAAGAAAGCAAATATCTAATTTATATCTTTCAATTTAATAATTATCTCCAATAATATATCTTAGTATTAAAAAGTAAAATAATTTTGTCTTTTTCTAGATGAAAAGATTTTTCCGGTGTATGTCACTCACTTCATATTTCTCGCGTCTCTATTAAAATATCACGAAGTAATACATTTTTATCAGATTTATTTTATCACAATAATTAGTTTACTTTTATATTGAACACAGAACAATATAGAAAAAAAAAAAAAAAAAAAAAAAAAAAGAGACTTTTTTCAGTGTAACACATTAAATTATTCAGAAAATCCCCAAAAGTACGAACTTGTGTCGGAATGATCTAATTCTCTTATGTAGCGTATATTTCGTTTCTAATTGCGTATAAAAAAAAAAAAAAAAAAAAAAAAAAAAAAAAAAAAAAAAAAAACGCACTTTTCAGCGGAAACAGTTATTATTTTTCTTTTAGTTTGACTGATATGTGAAGGAATATCTCTCGAGAATAATAATAAAAAAAAAGTTTTTCCTTACTTCAATGCAAATGTTTATCATTATTTACTAAGTAAAGACAAGTTCGTCAGCTAAAAATAAATGTTAAACACGTATTTTTGCTGCTTTTTTAATGTGTTATATGTTTCATGCCTTTATTAATTGAATAAGCCCCTTTGATAATTCTTTGCAATTTTTAATTAAATTTTAAACGAAGAATCCTTTTATTTTATAAATTACTTTTTTACTTAGTACGTTGTTTCGTTATATGTTAAATTTTCACTATGCATTTTACAAGGATGATATTTCCCATTTGAGACATTGTTTTTATACACATAACACTTTTTTGTTCCACGATTATTTTCTTTACTGAATTTTGCAAAACAATAGTAAGTCCAATTTTTTTCTTACTATAAAAAACACCCCACTTTATTAAAATAAAATTCCCATTAAAAGTATCATAAAAAAAAGAGATAAAATATAATTTCAAATAAGATAAAAATAGTTTAACACTGAAAGCTGCGTTAAATTTATCTTCTTCGTAAGTCTATCTCAGCGTTAAATACAAAATAATAGACAATTAAAATACTTATAAAAATACATAGCGCTAAAAAAAAAGAAGAAAAAACAGAAAACCCCGTACATTTTAAATGATATATTTTCTTAGAGAAAAACCAAAATAACTATTCGACTGAGAATTATGTATTCTTTCAATTTATGTTAAAAAAATAGTCTTAGTGGGTTGTCTTCATACTGAAATTGTATTATTTTTTTTTCAAAATTTCAATTAGAACACCTTTTTAGGGTTTCGTTCATCTCACGAAACCTTATTGCTCCCGCTCCGTTGTCTGTCTGTCACAGAGCCATTCTCGAAAACTATGTAACTTACAGAGTTGAAACTTCGTGTATAAATCAGAATATCAGCTGTGAAGAGCTGAAAATATTAAAATTTGAAAAAATCGTATTGTTTAATAAATAGAGATAAAAAACCAAAATTCTAACAGCCTTTTCCTATTAAACATTTTCCGTGATAGCCGATGCCAAAAATTAAAAATACACAAAGAAATTCTTTCTACGATAATTAATTTTCTATCAGACGATTTCCACGTGAAAAATGAAATAAAAAGTTTCACCAAATGAAAAAAAAAAAAAAAAAAGATTAATATGAAATAAAATTGATTGACGTCATAGTCGTAATAAAACGTAAAATGTCTAAGATTTCTCAATAATACAAGGAGTATGTGTAAGTACACAAAGCAGATTAATATCATGTCATTAGAGAATTATAACGAAAATCTGACGTCATATGGGAAGTTTAACGAATTTTTCAAATGTTTGAGAATAAGACAAAGCGAGTACCAATATAAATATTAGAGAATAGTAAATATATGAGTTTGAGGTTTGAGAAACATATTGAATCGTGATAAAAATCCGATTATGGAAATATTCGCATATTTTAACATTTTGAAGGCGTACAATCTGTTTAATTTTGCAATTATTTTTTTAAATATTGCATTTAGTCCGTATGACGGATATTATTATGACAGAATATAATAGCGGGATGGCCTTGTTGTTGTTGCTAAATGAAATTTGTTTGAATTTATTAAAGAAAGGATAAAGTGTTTTGAAAGGAATATTAAACGAAACCCTTTGAGCGATCTTCGCCCCACTAAAAAAAATCTGAAGATTATCTTAAAAAAATATCTGTAGAAAATCTGTAGGGATTTGGCCCACTTTTTTTCTGCAAATTTTCTGCAGAATAAAATCTGCAAATTTTCTGCAGAAATTATCCTCAAAATTTTCTGCAAATCTAGGCTTAAAAATGGGCCAAATACCTACAGATTTTCTTAAGAATTATTTCTACAGATTTTCTGCAGAAATTATCCTCAAAATTTTCTGCAAAGGTAGGCTTAAAAAGTGGGCCAAATACCTACAGATTTTCTTAAGAATTATTTCTATAGATTTTCTGCAGAAATTATCCTCAAAATTTTCTGCAAATCTAGGCTTAAAAATGGGCCAAATACCTACAGATTTTCTTAAGAATTATTTCTACAGATTTTCTGCAGAAATTATCCTCAAAATTTTCTGCAAATGTAGGCTTAAAAAGTGGGCCAAATACCTACAGATTTTCTTAAGAATTATTTCTACAGATTTTCTTAAGAATTATTTCTACAGATTTTCTGCAGAAATTATCCTCAAAATTTTCTGTAAATGTAGGCTTAAAAGTGGGCCAAATACCTACAGATTTTCTTAAGAATTATTTCTACAGATTTTCTACAGAAATTATCCTCAAAATTTACTGCAAATGTAGGCTTAAAAAGTGGGCCAAATACCTGTAGTTTTTCTTAAGAATTATTTCTACAGATTTTCTGCAGAAATTATCCTCAAAATTTTCTGCAAATGTAGGCTTAAAAAGTGGGCCAAATACCTACAGATTTTCTGCAGAAATTATCCTCAAAATTTTCTGTAAATGTAGGCTTAAAAAGTGGGCCAAATACCTACAGATTTTCTTAAGAATTATTCTACATAAATAATCCTCAAAATGTTATACAGAAATAGGCTAAAAAAGTGGACCAAATACTAGATTTCCTTCAGGATTGATATCTATAGAAATGATTATCAAAATATTCCGCATTTTGTAGGATTAATAAAAAGTGTGTCAGGATATGAAATTTTTCTGTAGCATACACAAGATAAAGTGATCCAAAACCCCTTTATGTTTTTCTACATTTTTTTTGGGGGGGGAGGGGGGTGGCACTTTAAAATATTTAATATTTGGTTAATAGTTATAAAGCATTATTTTGGTAAATGAATGTAAGTTACAGTGGCTTGCATATACCTATGTCAGCTTGCAAAATACATATTGGCATTACAATAATTGCACACCTATTAAAAGTAAAAAACTTTTTTGAAATAAAATGCAAAACACCTTTTGATATTTTTTCAACATAAGATCAGATGCCAAAGCGACTTTGAAGTAGTGTCAAACTGAACAGTAAAAAAAAAATCACTGCATATTTTCAAGGTAAATAAATTTCAATAGTTAAAAGCATTGTCTAGTATTTATTTTTGCAATGCTTTATTTATAATAAATTATAATATGCATGAAGCTACATATAATTTAATGTGTTATCTAATAAACACTTTCCATTTTGTTTAATGATAAATTTAAAATAAGTTTTTAAGTAGTACTGTAAGTATGTTTTATAAATTTAAATTAGAGGTTCATTCGGTTAAGCCATTTTTGAATAATTGGGACTAAAATAACCAGGGTTCTACTGTATCTACAATTTTTTTAATTAATTGTATCATTCTTCAGCAAATATATATCTATTCAATACATAAATAATTTAATTATTTAACAAATAGGCTAGAAAGTAAAAATTTATTCTAAGTCACACTCGTGCTATTTCCCAAGCTAAGACCCAAGCAATCCTAAAATTATCATATTTTCAACTATTAAGAATAAGTGAATATTGATTTTTATTCTGTGATTTTTTAAAACTCTTTTGTGAGATTACAGTATTTAAAAATTCAATTATTTCTTTTTAATATTCCATTATAGTAGAAGATCTTTATTATGCAATTCCTTATATAATGCACCACTTTCGCAGATGTAAACAATGAATTTTGCAATTAAGATACACCTGCATTCCACAATGTATAAAAAATGCTACTTTCTAAAGGGATACATTATTTTATCTCCTTAATTCAGCACTTTTAAATAAAAAAAAAATTGCTATTGTTACATTAGAAATTTTTGGAAATGAGTAATATAATGATTTAGACTGTGTTTATGAAGTAAAATTTAACAATGTGTAAAATGATCGAATTTATACAAAAAATTATAATTGCATTCCTTCTAGTCTCAAGGAATGCAATATGAAGATATACTTTGGCCATGTTTACAAAGTAAGTTTAATGATGTGTGAAATGTGATCGATATAACTCAATTTTGTACTTTTATGTTATAGTGGCCCCCGAGCGTAAATCACCAAGCGACCAAGATTTATTACCAGATTATAAAGCATAGATGACATTGTAATCATATATGATGTATATAACATTTCGGACGTATATGGTCAACTTATTGTCATATATGATGCATACATGATATATATATGACATGTGTATAAGACGTATATGATGTACATTAACATATGAGACATCAATAATGTTTATATAATGACGTATATGGTGCATACATAAGCTTTGCAATGATATTAGCAAAATCATAGCCACAACCTTGTCATAATCAGGGCTGCGGAGTAGGCGGGAAAAATGACAGACTCAGACTCCTGAAATTTTAAAGGAACAGACTCAGACTCCGGGTGGGCTAAAGTACTAGTGTTGCCTGTTGATTCCTATTATTCAGATTATTTCATTGCTGTCATTTGTTTTGAAATAGTAATAGTCACTTTATTAAATTTAGGAAATTATTTCATTAAATAAAGGAAATATTACTTTTTTTTTTTTTAAGTGGCAGCAATCAAGCAATTGGAATAAAACCTCAACTGGCAACGCTGCAGTTACATTCCTGTTTGACCTTGACGCATTATGATGTGCATATCAACCCAGGTGTCGATGCAGGTTTTTTTTTCTTAGGGCCCATTTTGTGAAAAATAAGGATTATTTTTGTGAAATTTATTATATTTTTGTGAAAAATAACATCTTGTAATGAACTATATATAAAATATAAACTAGAGATTTCAATTAAAAACAGTTTACATATATGCTGTACACTGGACAATATATTGGAACTGTTTAACATGGGTTTCCTTGTATATATATAGTCCAAATATAAAAATAATAATTCAGTTTATAAATTTAAAATTACATTGAATTGGTTTAATTTCACTTCAAACTGTCTAAAAAACAAGCTGGAGTCGAACTGTTTTTTAGTGACTCCGACTCTTTTGCCCAAAAATAGGTTTGACTCGGACTCCACAGCCCTGCGGTCATAATCATAATAGTGAGGGCAGCTATAACACGAAAGTACCAAAATTTTATAATATGCAAAACCTCTCATGCAAACTATCTCATATGAATTATAAAGATCTTATACTGTATATTCATGTATGTTTGATACATAAATTTTTATTTTAAACTATTAATATCTACAATGAGAAAAAATTATATTTTTATGAAATTTCTTGCCAATAACAATGAAAAATTGTAATTTTCAAACAAATCTAAATACTGATTAAAAAAAAAAAAAAAAAAAAAAAAAACTGAAAACATTTTAGTTAATTAAAATTGATATTCATTCCTCATTGTTAATTTGATGAATGAATTGAAGTTTGAATAGTTTTGTTAAATACAGTGGTGTAGTCATTAAATGAAACCCCAAAGAATACATGCTATAAGCGAAGAATATACAACAGAGTAATATGGAGTTATCCAGAAGGCATACGGTGTGTACCCTCCACTACATCCATGGTGAAATATATTCACTATATATTCAAAGCCTACAGAATTTCTGAAAACTGGTTCATTTCTTAAAAAATATATTTAACCGCCTTTTTTTTTCATTTAAATTACTCTCTTAAAATTTTATTTTTTTATTGTGACTAATATCTAATTTTAAGATGGTTATTTATTATGAATTTGGAAACAGACTGAAACATAATAAAAATATCAAATGCAGAGAGATATTTCATAAAATTATTAAAATCTTATGAAGAATTTTCATTACTAAAATGTTAATAAACTAAAATGTTTTCATTTTGTTTTTTTTAATCAGTAATTGTTTAAAAATTACAATTTTTCATTGTTATTGGTAAGAAATTTCATAAAAATATAATTTTTTTTCTCATTGTAGATGTAGATATCAATAGTTTAAAATAAAAATTTATGTATCAAACATACATGAATATACAGTATAAGGATCTTTATAATTCATATGAGATAGTTTGCATGAGAGGTTTTGCATGTTATAAAATTTTGGTACTTTCATGTTATAGTGGCCCCCACAATTACGATTATGACAAGGTTGCGGCTGTGATTTTACTAATATCATTGCAAAGTAAGTTTATATATGCATCATATATACACATATATATGTATATACTCCAAATACTCATATATGCGCCATATACATCATTATATAAACATTATTGATGTCTTATATATTATATATACGTCTTATACACATATCATATACATATATATGCATCATATATAACAGTAACTTGACCATATACATCATGAAATATTATATACAACATATATTATTACAATGTCATCTATGCTTAATAATCTGGCAATAAATCTTGGTCGCTTGGCAATATATGCTCAAGGGCCACTATAACAAAAAAGTACCAAAATTTTGAGTTATATCGATCACATTTCACACATCATTAAACTTACTTTGTAAACATGGCCGAAGTGTATCTTCATATTGCATTCCTTGAGACCAGAAGTTGTGCAGATTATAAATTTTTGTATAATAACGAACATTTCACACATTGTTAAATTTTACTTTATAAACACAGTCCAAATCATTATATTACTAATTTTCAAAAATTTCTAATGTAATAATAGCAATTTTTCTAATTAAAAAGCTCTGAATTGAGATAAATATAAAATAATGTATCAAATGTAGCCTTCTAGAAAGTAGCATTTTTATACATTGTGGAATGCGGTGCTTCTTAACTACAAAATTCATTGTTTACATCTGAGAAGTGGTGCATTACATAGGGAATTGCATAATAAAGATCTTCTACTACAATAGCATATTAAAAAGAAAAAAATGGAATTTTTAAATACTGTAATCACAAAACAGTTTTAAAAAATCACACATAGAAAAAAAAATCAATATTCACTTACTCTTAATAGTTGAAAAATATAATTTTAGGCTGTTGTCAATATTTAAAAATATATTTTTCCCATTACAAATGAATGACAAAAATCACACGATTCAGACATGAAATGCTAACTGGGATATTTTACATAAGTTTTATTCTGCAAGAATGAATAAATTATTTCACAAAATAACTTTTTGCTGGATTTTTCTTATTTTTTAAATCTACTATGATATTGCTCTCACTAATTTAAAAATATCCCCATTTGTAATGAATGAATAAGAAACAATAGTTAGAAATATAAAATATGTACACCATGAAATTTCTTTAAATTATTCTGATTCTTATGTTTTGCAACAGACTTAATATTAATGTAAAGTTTACTTTATTCACAAAGCAAAAATTTAAGTTTTCCTGTGTTTTTATTACAGCAAAAAATATATATTGTCATCAGTATTTAACTTTTTTAATTTTATAGCAACTATAAGAAACTTGCAATATACAAGAAGCATTTCACTATTCAGTGGGTGCCAGTGGCGACTCTTCTATCGGTGAACAGGAGCCTCCAAAGAAGAATGAAAAAATATATATATAACAAGTTAAATAAAGGAATGGAAAACCACATTTTAATTTTTTCCCATTTGAAGGCTGAACTTCTTTCACCCCCCCCCCCCCAGACACAGAGCAACCTGGTCTTTTCCTCTCTTGCATGTGTGAGTGAAAAAATTCTCCTGTAAAATGAAAACCACTTTATGTGGATGGAAGTGGAGATCACTCGTAAACTCACATTTGCACAGTCTGTAATGTGCAGGAGCTTGCTTTTTTTCTCATTTTCATTCTTGTTCATTCAATTTCTCCCTTGGTTTGCAATGTTCGAATCTTTTCTTTTAAATAATTATCTGTTTACTCATTTTGCTTTTTATATATTTATTATTCTGTGTAAGAACTAGTTCTAAACAGCTAAGATGGCACATAGTAAAATGAATGTTTTGAAACTAAATTTTCAACATTGTCGCTGGAAAAGAAAATTGAAGTTACAACAGTTAAGATGGCACATAGTAAAATTAATGCTTTGAAACTAAAGTCATTTCATTTTACAATATTGTCGATGAAACGGAAAATTGAAGTTACATTGATTACTTAAATGGGTTGGTCAGTTAGATCTCAAATTCCCCTCGCTAATGTTAAATGCATTGGGGGGGGGGGGGGAGTGGAATCCCTTCTTATTTTTTAAATATTTCATATGGGAGTTAATATGTATGACCTATTTTTCCTATGTATAATAATAAATAATTATTAATCTTTTTACTTACTGGAAGTGAATATTTTTGACTTATTTTCTTTAATGTTTTGACTAAAGTCATTTCATTTTTGAACATTATCACTGGAAAGAAAATTGAAGTTACATTGATTACTTAAATGGGTTGGTCAGTTAGATCTCAAATTTTTTATTTTTTACTGGCTACAAAATACAATTTCTTAAAGGATGTCTTTTTTTTTTTTTTTTTTTTTTTTTTTTTTTTAGTTGTCAAAACATTTTAAAATACCTGGTTAGTTTTATCTGAAGTGCTAAATATTTTTCAACAGCTCGTACAATTTTAGCACACTAAATAATAAATTAAATATATATTTTAGAAATATTTTGACAATTAAGAAAACAAGAGACATCCTTTAAGAAGAGTACACAAAAAAATAAGTAAAAAATATTAATTTTCTGAGAAGATATTTAAAAAATATGAATGCACTCCACCACGGGTTTAACATTAGCGAGGGGAAAT
This sequence comes from Maratus michaelseni, assembly GCA_963931845.1. Lineage (NCBI taxonomy): Eukaryota > Metazoa > Arthropoda > Arachnida > Araneae > Salticidae > Maratus > Maratus michaelseni. The sequence goes on along the minus strand of OZ007590.1, from coordinate 106,162,371 downwards.
TGAGATCTGACAGAGCAACTCCCATAAGAAATACTTTTGCTAACTAATCCAGGTGACACAATCCAATTTAGATAAAATGTTCATGGATTTATGGATATGAATTAATTAACAGCCTGTTTTGTTTTCTGTCTCATGTTTGCAAAACACAATGGTGATCCACGGATGAATTACAGTATAACTGCTATATCAATTTAACTTTAAAAAAAAATAAACATGAATGTTCGCAATCACATTTAAATTCCATATTAGAATTTAATTTTACTAAGAAAGTGGGGGTTCTCTGCAGGGTATAACAGCTTGACATTGCGTTTCAGTCAAATGTTAATAAACACAATAGGGAAGTTACCAAAAACCATTATGTAATTACAAAAATTATTGATTGAATGCATTCAGTTTTGTGGTGCATTTGAGCTCACCCTTGGAGGACGTGATGAATACTAAGAGACAATAAAACATTGTGCTTTCAAAAGTCTTATAATATTTTAATGTAGAGCTTTTCTGTAAAATAATATATAAATTTTCAAATGAATATTGTAAAAAAAATATATACACATTGTAACCTATAAAAATTTTAACACAAATCAATTTGACAACATTCAAATATGTTAATCAAAAATTTTAGCTTATTCCACCAAGTAGAATTTGAGGTATGATTAGAAAACTTCACATATTTCAGTTTGTTTTATTAACAAATGAATTTAACATTAGAAGTTAAAATTTTTACATCTGCATAATTACTAAACTAGTGCATCAAATTACTTTCCATTTGATATTCTAAGATAAAAATTTCCTGATAATTCCAAATATATAAAAATTAGGCTTTTATAATGAAAATTTGTCACAATTGCAATATGAAGAAGGCCCTCTAAGAATAAAAATCTAATTGAAAGACATTTTTCCCAATAAAATTATTTTTGTTTTACAACAATTTAGCAAATAGGAAATTCTTTTTTTTTTTTTTTTTTTTTTTTTTTTTTTTTTTTTTTTTAGAAAGTAAAATGATACAAATGTTTTAAACTTGTGACAATTCAAATGTATTTTAATCTGTATGCCACATCGTAAATATAATCATAAGATACTTAATGTTGAACTCTGTAATCAGCTTTGTTAAATATTTATTCAATAAAACCTGCAGGTCTGTTACTGTCGAATGGCACTGAAAATAGTAGCTTTAGCAGCCTTCACAAAAAAAAAAAGAAAAAAAATAGTAGCCAAAATAGTCGCATACCTACTTTAAAAAGAGGGAAGAAAAAAAATGCATCCGTAATAATTGTAAGAAATTTAAGAATGTCCACATCTTATTTCAGAGTTTGTGTTTCTGCTCAAATCACTCAATAAAAAATATGGTGGTTTCTTCAAATCAGAAATCAATTTATCCCAAAAATAAGGCTTCAGTTACATATAAGGGAGGAGGGGTAAAGTTCTCTTCGAGAGGCAGGGTTAGAAATTACGTGTGATATTGCAAATCCCGCACAAAATAGGAAAATACTGCATTAATAAAAAAAATTTGTGTGGTATCTTCTACCTTTACTTTTTTCACAAGCATATGATATGTACACAAATGTTTAATTTTCATGAAAGCCGAGATTTCTTCTTTCTGGAGGAATCCCACAATATAAATTCATCAGTCAATCGTAAAAAAAAAAAAAAAAAAGTGAATTTTGCCAATCTGCATCAAAAAAATCTCAGATTTCAACGATTGATCGCAGAAAAAAAAAGAAAAGTTGCCCATTAATCACGTGAAACAATCGCAAATTTTGTCACACTTTTGCAAACAAAAAAACTGTGATTTTAGTCAAATAATCATGAAAAAAATAGAATTTAATCAAATACAGTGCAAAAAAAATCAATTTCTTCAGTCAATCATGAAAAGAAAATCACGAATTTCGATAAATGATCGTAGAAAAGAAAAGCGAATTTCGGTCAAAAAATCTCCACAGCAAACAGCAAATTTCATCAATCGGTCGAGGAAAAATATATATCACAATTTTCGACAAATAGTTGTGAAAAAAATCAATCTCATCAATCGATCGTAGAAAACCTTTGCAAAATTTAATTTAAAAAAAAAAAAAAAATCACAAAATTTGCAATCGGTTGCGGGAAAAAGTGCAAAATCTTCTCAAATGATTGTAGAAAAATATTGCAAATTTCATCAAACATTGCAGAGAGAAATAGCTAATTTCATCAACCTATCGGAGGAAAAGTCATTCATTTTAACAATTTTGACATGCCTGTACTAACTTAATTCTTTAAATAATCAGGCATGAATGTCAAATCTCACCGAAAAAGCTGAACTAGGCGCATAATACAAAGTTATTACAATACAAATACACATGTAGAAATAAATATTACAAACGAAAATTACAAGGAAAAAAAACTATTAATAACTGATTTAGGTATGTAAAACGTAAAATAAATATGCAGTAAAGTTAAAAGATATAGTAAAACCATTATTAATTTTATTCACACCCCCGTGGCAGAATGTACGCGATGCTGCGACGGGCGTCGCAGACTTTTTAGGGCACTTGCAGACTAAAAACATACAGCGATGACGCGGACGCGCTATAGCGCGTAAATTACTCAAAAAAAAAGGCAAACTTCGTCGAAAGATCGTGAATAAAATGCCGAATTTCTTCGAAGAATCGCGGAAAAAAAGGTGAAATTCATTTAAAGTTTGCGAAAAATGGCTAATTTCATTAACAGATCGCAAAAAAAACGCAAATTTAGCCAAAAGGGCGTGAAAAAAAAACGTGAATTTCGTCAAAAGGCCGCCAAAAAACAATCAGTTTCTTTGAAGGATCGCGGGAAAATGCGCATTTTGCCGAAGGGCTACATAGAAAACGGCAACTTCATCGAAAGATCGTAGAAAAAACTTAATTTCATCGAAGGATCATGAAAAACAGTCAATTTCATCGAAGAAACGGCAAATTTCGTCATCAGATCGCGAAAAAACGGAGAATTCTGCCAACAGATCGCGAAAAAACGGCAAATTTCATCGAAGGATCGCCAAAAAACTGTAAATTTCGTCGAAGGATCTTGAAAAAACAGCAAATCTCGTCGAATAATCTCGAAAAAACGGCAAATTTCGTCGAAGGATCGCGGAAAAAACACAAATTTTGTCCAAAGGCCAAAGAAAAATTGTGAAAATCATCAAAGGATCTGGGAAAATGGCTCATTTTGTCGACAGATTGCGATAAAAATGCAAATTTTGTAAAAGGGCCGTTGTAAAACTTAATTTTCCTCAAAAGACTGTAAAAAAAAAAAAAAAAAAAAAAACATGAGTTTCGTTGAAGAATCGTGGAAAAAATATTAATTTCATCAAAGGGCCACAGAGAAAATGTAAATTTCGTCAAATGGCCTCAGAAAAAATGCTAATTTGGTCAAAGGATCACAACAGAATTTCGTCGAAGGGCCACGAAAAAAAAACGTGAATTTCGCCAAAGGATCGCGGGAGAAAAAAAGAAACGCTAATTTCGTCAAAGGTTCACGAGAAAAACATGAATTTTGTGAAATAGTCCCGGAAAAGATGCAACATTCCTTTAGAAAACAGCAGACACACAAAGTTCTATGCTTATTAATGTAGGCATAGTTTTTAATCTGAAACAATATATTGAACTAACTTTTGAAAAATCGGGTTAACCCGAACCCAATTTGCAAGAATCTACACTCAGCCTGAAATCGACTCTAATCAAAAGCAGAGTTAATCCGACCTGTAACAAGAAAAATTATTGCCGAGAGGGGATTTTCTCCCCTCCCCCCTCTGCTGTAACCTTTCAGAATATTTGCTGTGAATTTCAGATTTTTTTTTTTACTCAGAAAGGCAGATAAATGTTGATGCCTTAATTGATTAGCACTACAACAGCACCAAGAATAGATTTATATGATATATTGCGTGTTGCAGACTCTTTTTGAAAACATTATTAGCGTTGCAGACACTTGAAGGTAGTTCTGCCACTGGGATTCACACCTACTTTCCTTTATTTAAATTATATGTTTTCAGACATGATGTTAAAATTTCTGCACTCTATTAGCATAGCTACTCAAATTCAAGACAACAACATTGCTGCAAGAAAACACACTAAAACAAAAAACAGAGGTAGTATTACAAAATTTACATAATACACATGCAGTTAACTATTCTTTTTTTTTCTCATCCCCCCCCCCCCTTTGCTATGATTTCGTATTTGAAGAAAAAGAGTTTGATAAAATCGAAAAAACTAGAAAAAAAGGTGAACACACGTAGTTATTTATTAATTATTTTGTTCCATGCATCTTTTACTTTTTTAATTATGGTTTTGTATTAAAAAAGCTATATATGTTAGAGGGAAATTTTAAAAGAACAGAATTTATATACATTACAATTTTATATATTCTCCCACCCCATCCCATATCCACCCATATTCACCCCATCCCAAATTTTAGATCATGATTTCTCTGTGTTTTTGCGTCAATCTCAGAAACAGCCTAAATGACATTAAAAAAAGCTGATTTCAGGGAAAAAGCTGAAAACTTCCATGCCTGTAATAGCACATAAAATAATAGTGTGGTTTAAAGATACTTTTTCCTCCCTCCCAAACAGTTCAACTCCCCTCCATTTATAAATGTTGGGAGAGAGACTCCCCTGCTATGAAAAACGGAATTTCAAGTCGTAAACATGTAAAATAATATTGAAGTTTAAAGATATTTTTTTCTACTTTACAAACAGTTCCATCCATTTATAAATATTGGAAGGGGGACTCCCCTCCAAGGAAAATTTGATTTCCACGACTTAACAGCAGTGTTAAACTTGAAGGATTTTACTTTAAAAATTACATAGAACCACAGAATAGGATTCTATTGTCTGTGCATAGAACGATATAAAACGGAGCGTAGCACATGTTGATTTGAATTGTAAACACACGCTCGCTGAGGTCGCGGGAATATCGGATTCTGCATCGCACCTATCACGTGACCAACCGGAAGTGGTCCATCATGTAATCAGAGCTGCGCCGGAGATAATAGCGCCTGGATTCAACTAGAGCTCCTATAAGCCTTAGATTCAACCACAGCCAAACTTCATGCGCTCTCGCTTAGATGCAGTCTGGCGGTGATTCAACTGTGTGCAATCGAAGTTAGATTTGACGTTTGAACGAAGTATTGCTAGTTTGGCGAAGTATAAAAACATTAGCATATCTAAAACAATTTATTGAATTTTGGTGGTAATTTAATAAATAATGAAAAAAAAACTTTGAACACCGGTAGAACAGTGATGATGCTTAATTACTCTGATTGAAATTTAAATGGGTGGGGTTCAAATAGAGTTGCAAAGACTAGAAAAACCCCGGTTTAAACCGGGTTTTTTGGAAATAAACTTGGTCTTTTGGGAATAAGCCAGTTTTTTGCAACTATAGGTTCAAAGAATGTTCCCCCCCCCCCCATGACAAGAAAGGTTAACACTTTCGTTTTTGAGCCTTCAAATTATCATAGCATGTAATACTATTAAGGATTTACCTGCATATAAAATTTCAAATGTCAATGACTATTTTAAAACACATAATCATAAATGTTATTTTTTTCTTAGGGAGGGGAGCTTTAAATTATCTTCTCTTAAAGATTTCAATAAAGGAATATTTAAACAGGTTTACTATTCAAAATGTATCTACCTACAAAATTCTAGCATCAATGAGAATTAAAAAAAAAAAAGTCTGATTTTTATTTATTTATTTATTTTTTTTTATTTTTTTTTGGGGGGGGGGGGGTATCCAAGAGCCTCTAAAGATCATTTTTGAGAAATGTTTACTGCATCCCAATAGAAGAAATATGCGATTTAATTGCATTTTATTCGTAGGTACAGTACCACTGCATCCTATTTTGTGAAAATTTTTCTAGTGTTTAATAATGATCATGAAATTAAAATCTTCCAACTTGCAAAGATCATGCCACATACAATTGTTTTTACTGTTTAGCTAAAAACACACTAATTTGCCCTGTTTTAAAACAATTACCCAATTATGGGAGATTAAAAGATATTATCACACTTTATTTTTAGCACAATCAACTGATCGGTAAATAAATAAGAGTAGTAACTTTTCCAACTGAGTGCAAATTTATCCAGGACAGGAATCGAACCTAGAAACTTTGGATTTAATTGAAAATGCTCTTCAAATTTTAAGTTATCTGGATGACACAAGTCTACACAGTATTCACTCAGACAACCCATTGCTAATTACAAAGTGAATATTAAGTTAGCAGCAGTGGTGTAGCTACACATTCTGCGCCCTGGAGCAAGCAAAAATGGTATGCCCGTTTGTCTGTTCTGGTAAAAAAAAAATTTAGGTTTAAAAATCATTTTTTATATTCTCATTTCGATTTCAAAGCTTACTTTTAAAGTGTTTTAACAATAAGTTATTCAACGTAATAAATACAAATAAAATACTAAAATGAACTATAATTCTCTAAGTACAAAGTACCTACTAATATTTACTTCGAATTCAGCGGGATTTTTGATTTAAATGGGTCTACCACAAAATCCACCCTTCCTGATTAAGCGCCCCTCCCACTTTGTAAACAAATTGGAAAATTCAAAAAATCCCAAGAAAGCGCACTCCCTCAAAAGAAATTTCGCCGCACACGTCAAGATCAACACCAAAAATTTTATCTCAGGAGTGTTTGTTTCCTTTCCGACGGATCAGAAAGGCGATATTCTTTGATATATTGCTAACGTGTACAAACACAAAAGTAACACATACACAACTTCAACTATTGTCAATCTGAAAAAGCAATATAACCAAACATTAGTATTGCTGTAACTTTATCGTCATAGCGATAATAAAAATATCGATAGTGAAAGTTTCTCATGAAATAAGTTAAAAAATGTGTATTTGATGCTGTGTGGGAAATATTTTGATTAAAAAAGAATCTACTTATTTTATCAAAAAATTTATAGTCGTATTTAACGTTATTATGAAAACCAAACACAAAATATTTATCGATTGCTCAGTAGATGGCGCCACAGTCGCATTTGTAGTGTATTTTGTGCTATTTGTGGTAGCAATGTTTTTCGTTTTTAAAATCTGGCAACACTACCAATTCGTTCTGTATATTCTCAATTTTTGTGATTTGTATTATTTATTTAGCATTAGATATTTAGCATAGATTTTATTTTTTTTATAGATACCAAATCATGATTTTTTTAAAAAAAAAACGGTTATTTAATCTCTCTAATTTACAACAGATGGCGACACCACGTAAAATGTTACTAGTTTAGAAAGTGTTTCAAGACATTTTCAACTGCAATTTCTGTTTTTTAATTATTTTAAATTATTAAGTTCCTTTTATTTTTCTCTTACCACATTAATGACAGATATTAGTGTTATTATTTATCTAAATGCATTCCAGTTTCAAAGTTTCTGTAATCCAGAATTTTCTATAATCTGAAATCGCCATTAATCGTAAAGTTATACTGTTTTACTATTTTGTATGTCTTTTTTTTTTTCAAAATGTTTTTCTTTTCTCACTTTATTAAAATAATGCATACTTTGCGACGATCGGCCATTAACATTCCCCCCCCCCCACCCATAAATATCGTATACTACAATTTTAATACCGTGTAAGCGCCCCCCACTGATTATTTTATGATTTTTCGTTGCGTTTAAGGAGGCGAATTAACGGGATTTTACGGTAATAAAATCTACCGCCTCAATCTCTGTTATTCCTTTAAAGATTTTCAAAGCAATATAAAATGGTAAAAAAGAAACAATTGTCAAGAAATTTTTTATTTTTACTTGTAATATTTGGATAAAACTTGTTTATCCATTTTTAATGCCAAAAAATGCTGAAAATTCATAAAATTAAAGTTATTGTAACTCGATAAGTTTTGTCGTACAAAAATAACACTTGTTAAAATATGGAGGAAGTTTTACTAAATATATAGTATACATGGACAGTAAAATATTTAAATTTTGCAGACCCTGATTAACTCGTCCCAGGGCACACATACTAGTACTTGATGTACCCCACCCCTACCTATTCTCAAAATAATTACATTACAACCATAACATACATATGGTACAGTTTTAATATTACACCATTGTTTTATATATTTTTTAAAAGTGCGTTTTTTTTTTCAAATTTTTGTGATGCTAATTAGAGCACCAATCCCTTGAGTTATTCACATAAACATGTTTAATGTAACATTTAATCTTTAGGAATTTAGCAATTGGCAAATACTGAGATAGTTCTGTGATGGCAAATAACTGAAAAGTGTTTAACACATTGACGGACAGTAGGAACAAGTGAAGTTCGAAAATTGACACTATATGTTTCTGTAATTTTTAGAATATTAGTAGTTTTAATCTTTCTGCTTAAATAAACTTAATTTTGATTAATTTAGCACCTTTAATCTTTAGGAATTGAGCAATTGGCAAATACGGAGATAGTTCTGTGATGGCAAATAACTGAAAAGTGGTTAACACATTGACGGACAGTAGGAACAAGTGAAGTTCGAAAATTGACACTATATGTTTCTGTAATTTTTAGAATATTAGTAGTTTTAATCTTTCTGCTTAAATAAACTTAATTTTGATTAATTTAGCACCTTTAATTAGGTTGCACTACTCCCTTCACAACCACATCAGGGTGGCTAGTGGTCAGGGAAAAATACAGTCAAAAAAATTGATAAACACCAGTATATTCTTATAGAAAAATTTATGTTGATTATTCGATCAAATAATCAATATGAATTTTTCTATAAGAATATACTCGTAATTATTTTTTGTTTACTGTATTTTTCCCTGACCACTAGCCACCCAGCACGTGCATACTGAAGCTGCAACTCGTATAACATGTGGAAAACGAATTTCAACCTAAAAAATTGTTTCCAAAACATGACACTGGGCTTCTACTTGTACGTTGGTAAATGCACATTTGTGCTGCTATAGCCGCAGTGCCTAAAAACGACACTTTCATTTTGGACGACTATTGCCGTCATGCCACATAGTGAACTTTGCTTTGACGGCTGTAGACGCAAGTGTCCATCAACGTGTTAATGCTAACTAGAAGCGGAAATTTTCTTTAATGTCTATTTTTCAGAGTGTACTACATGCCTTTTGAGGCCCACTACAACTGGAGGACAGGGGCATGCACTCCATGTGCCCCTGTGATAAGCAGGCCCCGAATTTTGTAGTTTTAAAAAATAATTTATATTGATATAAATGTTTTTTAATAAGATTAAGAAAATTTTTCCTATTGGAACTATACTTCTAAAGCTAATGGTTTAAGAAATTACCCATTGGATACCAATAACAGCTGACACTCTTATATAGTACCTTATATTTGCTAAGATTTTTAACATTTTACAATCAAATTGATTACAAATGTGTGAAATTTAAATTGGGGAGGGGATCTAAAAATATGGAAAAATCTTTTAATGAATCACTTTCTGAAGATAAATTATCTTTTACTTGTTAGTGTCTAACTAATAGTAGAAAACCAGTAGACCTGTACAAGACTTTCGCACTGCAATGTTTGAGATTGTTTTGTTAATATGTTTTTCATCAATTTTCTAATTAACTGAAAATTTTAATCAAACAAATATGTTTTCACGAAATGAGAGTCTATTATGTGAAAAGTATGTTCAAAAACATTTTGTATGATATCTCATTCATCATTGTGCGTTTTGTATATGCTGACATCAGAAATAATACATATGATAGCTAGGACAGCCGTGGTTTCCATCCCGATAAAAAGTGTCAAATTCTACAATAAGTTCTGAACAATATTATGAAGTTTCCAACATTTCTGACGATATTTAATTAATTACAATCAATAATTTCTAAGGGACACTGGTTCGATACTTAACTTTATCTCTTATTTTAAAGAAAATACATCAATTCTGCATTGGAAATTTCCCATATTTTCAAAATCTCAAAACAATACAATTTAATTTTCTGCTTCAAATTTTTGTCGACTTACACCCATATGGCATATGCCTAATTCCATCCATGACTCTGTATTTTGTAATCTATATTACAAAGTACATGGATGTTTAATTTCCACAAAAGAAAAAAAAAAACCTTCAAAATTTTCATCGTCTCACTTTTTTGTTTGTAAAATTGTCAATAAATTTATCCAAATTAACAAACTTTTTAAAAAAATTGATAATATAACTAAAAAGCTACAAGAATGTTGTTACGTGTTTCTGCTTAAATAAACATTTTTCAACTGTTACTTTTTTTGGATATTTCCAAACAGTAATCGTTGTGGTACATTTCTGCCTTTATAATACAAATATACCGGGAAAATTATTATTTGGAAATAGTGGTAGCCAATAAAGTAACCGCTGACAACCCTGTAAATAAGTTTTGATTACTTTAAGATTTGGAAAATTTCAATTCTTCTTAACGGCAAAGTAAAAAACAGGCAAGTTGAAAGAGTTTTGGAAAAGTTAGTAAAAATCGATAAATGCAATATTAAAACAAGAATGAAAAATCATGCTTCAAGCATAATTATGAAACGCTTTCCAACACAGCCAGAAAACTGTTAACGATACTTCACCGTTAAATAAGGTGAAAGATATGTAAGTAAATAGTTTAGAAAACATATAACACATTGAAAAATACAGCTTTCGAAATTCCCTTCCAGTGTAAAAAAAGTAGTCGAATTATTTTGTACAGCCCTGTATATGATCAATAGATGTGGGTATATAGCATGATAAAATATAGTTTTTAGAATATTCACATTTAACAATTTTTGCCAATCGATGGAAATGCACTTCAATTATCATAATCTCTGAGATAACTTCAATCATTTTCCATAAAAACAAAATATTCGTGCTTTTCAAAAAAGTAGCATACAATATATATTAATATAATATACAGTTATGTTTGAAATGAATTTTAGAAATTCCAACTAAAAATTTTAATTTGACACCTAAGATATTTATAAGCAGCAGACATCATTTGACGTTTATCTTTTATTTTTTAACTTCTAACACTAAAAAAGAACTTTTAATGTATACTGTTACAAAATACTTTTAATGCATAAGTAATTTTTTAATTTATATCTTGTATTCTTTTAATAATTACATTTTAACACAATCTAATCACCTGTATTTATAATTAGTATAAAACATAACCAAAATCTCTTTCTGTTAAGAAGTTTCTATATTTTAGAGAGAAAATAACACTAGTCTATATCATATGCAGGCAAAATATAGTTTAAGTTTGTTCTTGTGCAACTAAAAATGTAATAACAATAGTAAAAACACCTCTAACCGGAAAAAATATATTGAAATATACCTGAAATATAAGTTAGATGTAATAATAAATTAGCAATATTCAAAAAGTAGATGAATTTTTATTTACAGTATACAGCATGCATAACACAATGAAAGGTTACAAAAAAAGTAAAAGTTAATTCAAAACAATTTAACTTTACTATTGTTACAGCAGAATTTACTTTTAGCATTAATGCAAAATAATTTAAATTTGAATACTGATGCAATACAATTTACATAACTGCTGGTTAATCGCTGCTTGAAAACAAATAAAATATTCACCATTATTTCTCATGTTTTTAAACAAATCATAGCTTTTTCTTTGTCAACATTAAACACTTGCAAACAATTTAATTCAACATAATACACAATTTACTATTAACACTAATGCAGAACGATTTAAATTTTAATAATGATGCTATACAATTTACTTTTAACACTAATACTAATGCAAAACAATTTAAATTTGAATAATGATACTATACAATTTACTAACACTAACGCATAACAATTTACATTTGAATAATGATGTTAAACAATTTACTTTTAACACTAACACTAATGCAAAACAATTTAAATTTGAATAATGATGCTATACAATTTATCTTTACAGTAAAGTTGCTGGAATCTTATGACAAAAGGGATTTCTTTTTTTGCCCATTTATCAAAGAAACAATAAGCGAAGAATTTGGAGATGAAGAAGAGTGTACATGCAACTTTAAATGGAAATTGATTTCAAAACATCACTTTTTGTTTGTTTATCAAAACAGCGACATGCGGAGGCTTTATCGTCGCTATGCTGGGGAAGCTGTTTTACTTGGATGCTACATACTGTGTTTGCAAATATGCTATTCCATTATATTTTCTTGTTGTGAAGACTAATGTAAACTTCCAAGTAGTAGCTGTAATTATGTCTCAGTATGAAACAACAGTTTCCATATATGAAGCTCTGGAAATAATCAAGGCTTGGAATAAAGGGTACTTTTCGGTTAGCCGGGCGCCAGTGATATATATACATGTATATATATACACACACACATATATATACACACATATCTATACATATGCATATATATACATATAATATACACATATATGCATCAATATATATATATTTATGTATATACATATATATTTATATATGTACATATATCACTGGCGCCCGGCTAACCGAAAAGTACCGAATAAAGATATTAATCCCCAGAAAGCCATGGTTGACTTTGCAGCAGAGGAGATATTAGAAAAAGTCTTCCCATGAATCGATGTATTTATTTGTAGTTTCCAAAGTGAACAAGCCTGGAATAGATGGCTCTCCAGAAGTCAAAACTCTTCGGTCCCAAGAGATGAAGCTTTGGCTCTTCTTTGGGATGTAGCGAATGCCCCAACTGGAGATGATCTACAACAAGCTTTAAAAAAGCTAAACAATTGGAATTTCTATGATGCCACACCCTTGAAAAATTATTTTGAGGGTACATGGGAACCTGAAATTCGACGATGGTCTTTGCCAGATGGGATAAGCCAGACAGCATGTTCCTGAATACTAATAATGGGGTTGAAAGATTAAATAAAGAACTAAAGTATAGATTCCTTGATGGATATACAAATTGCCATTTATCAGAAACTATTAACATATTAATTAATAAGTTCTTACCTCAAAGGTATGATTTGTATGTTTGCAGTAACATCAGAATGTCTGCAAAGTATATGAAATACAGTAAGCAGATACCATTTTTTTTACATGAACGCCCCAAGTGGTTTATTGAGCACATGCAGGAAAAGCTGCATTCTGATGATACAAAATCAGTACAGATAATAGATGAGGCATCATTTCTTGTGTCATCAAAGTTTGGAAGAACATATACAGTTAAATTTAATAAAGAGAGCAATAACTGTTCGTGTACATGTATTGATTACAGAAGAACTCGCTTGATATGTAAGCATTGTCTAATTGTTGGAGAGAAATTTGAACAATATCATATAACTCACATTTATTTGTGGCTGTTATCTAATCCATTGTTTTGTTGTGATAAAGAATTATCTGATAATAATTGCAGTCAAATTGATCCTGATCCAGTCGATCTAGATGATGGATGCGATGATGTGGTACCAGAAGAAAATCATGAGAAAACCCAAGCTGTAGTAGCATATGGAGAGTTTGAAAAAAGGTGAAGTAACCAAAGAAAATCTATTAAATGACTGCAATTCGCATATGAGAAATTTAGGTTCCATCCTGTGGATGTTACCTGAAAGTGCATTATTAAAGTTGGAAAAAGATTTACTAGAGCTAACAGAGAAGATGCAAAATCTAATTAATCATGATGATTCAACCATTATTTCTCAGCTTATTTCTGATCTTTGCAGATATTACATCTTTTTTTGACTTTGTTGGATTTTCCAGCTGTAAATATAAAATAATTTCAGTTATTATTGTAATAAAATATGATTTTACATTTTCATTTCAAAATACAAAATTAAAATGAAATTATTTATTAAAGAAAGTATTCTTTTACATATTTTCATTAATTACAATATGCTTTACCTTGTCATTACCACAGCAGACAAGGTTATCTATGAAGCTGATAAAGAAAAGTTTTGAAAACTCAATATTAGGGAATATTTGTGTTGCAAACATGTCCAATTTTGAAATGTGTAATTTTTTTTATACAGTATTAGCAGTTTTCCTAGGCAAAAATATACATTGATGTAATTTTTTTTGTAAATAGGGAACACAATTGATCAGCGATGCCACAGACGCGCTATAGAGCGTAAATTATGCAAAAAATTGGAATTGGGACGGCAAAAAGAAAAAAATTCTTACGCATCCCATGGGATGCGTAAATTCTTCGAAGAATCACAAAATAAACGCGAATTCCATCCAAGAACCACGAAAACCGGCGAAACATGAATTTCGTCAAAAGACCGCAAAAAACACATGAGTTTTGTTGAAGGATCGCCGTCGAAGAGTGGTGAAAGTTATTGGTGAAAATTCTGCCATATTTAAATCTCGAATAAGAATATTTCCAAACACTTGTCAATTGAGAAATATATTTACACCTGTTAATGTGCCAAAATTTCACTGTCCCCAGTACAGGAATTGTTCTTTTTTTTTTGTATTCTACATACTTACTGAATTGACTGTTTTTATGATATCCAAAAACAATATTTTTTTTAATGTTATGTAATAAAACTAGAGACTATTTGGTTAGAAAATTAAAATTTAACTTCAGTCTAATTTATACCTTCTCTTGCTTTTTTCCAAATATTTCTGCTTTTTGCTAAGATTTTTGTCTTTTCCTTGGTGGCAAGTGTAAATCCTTGATCCTAAATAAAAATAAGGGAGCCCATCCTTCCAGTGAAGCCTCATATCTGCAGAAATTGTACCTAGAAATGAAAACATAGTATGATATACATGAGATCAAGCCAATATTTGCAGTACATATTTCATACAATATAAAATATAAACTCAAATCTATATTCCAGAAAATAATTTGTAGGCTTACTGCACCTAATTCACGACTGAATATTACATCAAAAATTTCTTTAAAGCAGTGCTTTTTAAGAGTTGCATTCAGATTTCTGAACTATAGAATTTTAAATGTTTGATTAATACTTGGGGGTCTGCAAATATACAAAAGATGTTCTGCTGAACAACAACAAAAAAAATTAAAGGCATGTTTTGGATAAAGAAAAGTTTACACAACACTGCGGTATTGGCAGTAAAATTTGAACTATATGTTTCACAATACAAAGTAATATATATTTTTTAATTAAAGATGAATAGCAATACTATATTTTCGAGGAATTAAAGTTTAAAATTTTTGAATCCAATCACCACTTTTTACTTTAATTTTAAAAATTTACTTCTTAATTTTAAATTCCAATTCGAATCCTGACTCAATATATATCTAACACCCCCCCCACCCAATTTTTTGAATTTTCCTATGTATAATGCCTAATAAAGTATGCAAAAAAAATTAAACATTACTAAATTTTTAAAGCTTGTTCTGACTACGATTTTGATGTTGAGCATTTTTCATTTTATTGCAAAGTGGCACCAAATTAAGCGAGAATTTGAAAAAAAAAAAAATAATCTTTTCCAAAAGATAATACACACTTCCTACATCTGACATAATCAGCTGAAAATGAAGAATTAATTATTACATATTAATGGTATAACAACGATTAAAAATTTATGTAATTTATTCTAAAATTCTATTATAACAAGAAAACCTGTAAAAATGAAACTCATGTTTTGACAGAATTGGGCAATTGTGTTAGTTTAAATTATTTTAAAACTAAATAAAATCTTCGGTATTTTTAATTATTTTTATTATTCTAAATGGTGCATAAAAACAGCACAAAACAAAACAAAAAAAAAGACTTTAGTGAAATATTTTATGAAGTACTAGGGTGGGTTTTTTAAGAAAACATTTCAATTTCTTATTTTTTTTTTTAAAGAACAGCACAATATATATATATATAAAGTTTAGAAAAATATGAATGCCGGACACACAAAATATATCCATAAAGCTTTAAAAGTTTAATAATGAAATCTAAATGCCAAGCAACCAGCATACAAAATAAATTGCAATTATTTTTAATGTCAAGTAACATGCACAAGCATACAAAATAAATTGCAATTATTTTTAATGTCAAGTAACATGCACAAGCATACAAAATAAATTGCTACATCACTCTGGGAATGCAATCCTTAATAGAGCTCCTGGAAATGTCACACTTATTTCTTAAAGAATATCATGCAATACTTACGCTTTTCATCTAAAAATCCTTTGGGATTACTATGAACATTAAATTTAGAAAAAGTTTTAATTTCATGATTTGTAAGTATCTCCTTAAACTCATCAAAAGATTTAACCGAGTCCATATCCATAATTTTTTATTTCATGAAAATAACAACGTTCGACGTGTTCGACTGCACTCAATGCTACTCCGGCTCACATTTTTGCCGATCCCACCGAAGCTAGCATAGGGAAGAAAATACGGGCTTCTGATTGGTTGAATAATTTGAAGAGAATTTTGTTTTGATTCATTTTTGAGTTTACGTTTATTTAATCATAGTTTCTGTTTGAAAACCTTTTGGAAGATATATTTTAATAAATTTCCTTCGTATTTTACATATTTATTAATAGATAAAAGAAAGATTTTCTGGAATTTAAAATTAAAGAAATTAATGATGATGCTTCTGCTAAGGTAAGTTAAAAAGAATTATGCAATATCTTTATTTCGTGATTAAATCTTGAAGGTGAAAAAATGTTATCTACTTATTTCATTCCGATGTTTATAGCTATTAATATTTAAAATTTCAGCACGATTCGTATATGCATATAAACACAATAATCACATTTCCTTTTTATGGCGTCAATTACGCGATATTTATAAACTCAATTGTTCTGTATTACTTTAAAAAATTTATAATACAAATAAAATTGCCATTTCTTCTTATTATTATTATTTTAACATGATATGCATTTGAGAACGATTTATTTACAAACAACAATTGCTCTTTAAATTATTCAACCAATCAGAAGCCTATATTTTCTTCCCTATGCTAGCTTCGGTGGGATCGGCAAAAATGCCTCCGGCTCCGGCAGCTAGCTCCGATCACGTGATGGGCCACTTCCGGTTGGTCACGTGATAGTGCGATGCAGAATCCGACACGGAGAAAGAACCTGGAGGGGAAACTAGAATAGGCGAGGATATCGAAAATGCAAGTCATATTTTTTTAACGAAAGAGGGCGCTGTAAAATTTGGCGGCTTCCTTTAAACAGAATGTCATTAGATTACATGTTAAATTCCGAAAGTATTTTATTCGATTATTTTTAATTATAGCAATTATATGTCATAAATTTAAGATGGGATATAAATGTTTTATTCCGGGATGTAGATCGGGCTATGATGATGAGATAAACAAAAGAAAAATCGAAGAATTTTTTTTTTTTTTTTAAGTATGTTTAGAGCTCCAAAGGTGAGTGCTTTTAGGTAGATTTCGTAAGAAATACTACCTATTACATTCTCACCTAAGTTGGAAATTTTGAAAAATTTTTGCAGATCTACGCCGATCATGACTCCCAGAACCCAAAACCACCCCCAGTTCAAAACTTTATCTATCTATCTATCTATCTATCTATCTGTCTATGTCACTATTTTATGGACACGATAACTGGAAAAATTCTGCATAAATCTCTTCCAAACTGATACATAAAATCAAGGGGCATAAAATCTCGGTCAAGTTCGTTAATGGGCAAAATCGAACCAAGGAGGGGGGGGGGAAAATGGGGGGGGGGCTTTTTGTGAAAACAGAAAAACCCCATAATTTCTTAATTATGATACGTATCGAATCCGTTTGAAGTTATTATTACTTCTAGGAAAAGGGCCGAAATTTTATGTATGACAGATTTTTGATATCATTAAAAATGACCCCAAGAGGGGGTGAGGAAGGGGGGTTTTAGAAGAAAAAAATTCATAACTTCGTCAATTCAGAAGATATCAAATCCGTTTAATTTATTATAAATCCTCTTAATATTATCTAAAACTTTTATATTGACAAGTTTTTTATAGGACTAACCCTTATAGAAAAAAACCCCTGCCGGCTCCACCTGCAAACAAGTTAGGTTTCGAAGTAGGCGGTTCCAACTGCCGCATCATGGCAAAAAGGTCATTTTTTCCGCAATTCTCAACAAACAGGCGCCCAACGGTCTGCGTCTTCGAAATCTACCTGTGCCTGTAGGCCGATCCGTCAGGGATTTTTTTATTGTACTTTAATTTAAAGTTATATGCATGTAATCATTTTTAAACTAAGAAATTTTTATTCTAGTATATCGATCTTAGTGTATATGTTTTTAAAATGTTATACTTAATGAATGCTAATGTCTGTGGGTAATTGACATGGCCATTTAAATTGTCTTATAAAGTGCTATTTGTTTGGCTGTAATCTGAAGCTGTTTTTATTTGAATAATACTTTTAATCTCTAAAAATTATACATCCATACATTACGGAGGATGTATAAATCAGCAGTACAATACGGATATTGTACTGCGAAGTATTTCTTCGCAGTACAATATCCGTAATATTTATTTTTAAATGACTATTCAGATGCTTCTGTCAGGGTGAACTCTTATTTAAAGAGTTATAAAAAGCAATCGAAACGCCAAATATCTATTAAAATATATGCATGGTGCGAAGAAAACTTTATTTAATGAAATTTTTACTTGTTTGACTTTTTTAAAGTTCAAATTTTCAATCAAAAACATTTAAAAAATGAATGCTTTTCGCATTGAAAAGCATTGCAGAAGCAGGTTACGACAGCCTTCAGTTTACCGTGGCGCCATCTATAAGGAGAAAAACTGTATTGTAAAATTTCAACGTTACTTTCCCCTCCATCTATCTTCCTCCGTGGAATCCGATATTCCCGCGACCGCTCGCTGACGGCTGAGTTGAGAAGTAGAAGTACTTTTTCTTTCATAAAAATATTTGTAATTTACCGATCATGGAGTCAGTAAAAGAATAAGTAAATACAGCAATAGCTTCTTTGGCATAAAATGTAGCATCAAATGCGTAAATATTTTATTTCAGAGTGGAAATTTTAAATAACAAAATTAAGATTATTATTATAATTTTTAACTTCTTCTATCTTTACAAGAAGAAAGTATTGGATTCATGAAAATTTTCGACTTCCGGTTTTCGACAGATTTATACATTTTAGAAGGTCCTGAACACGATTTGACTGTTTTTAGAAAATGTCTGTCTGTGACTCTGTCCTGTCTGTCTGTCTGCCTGTATGTGACAAAAATTTTGTGGGGTCTCTATCTCAAGAACTAATGCACGAAATTTAATAAAACTTTATATTCAGTTAGTCCCTGATATAAATTGGTGCTGATTAGTTTTTGGTGAAAATCGCCCGGAAGGTGGCGCTGCTATGCTGCATTTTTTTTTACAGATCCGCAATAGCTCTATCTCAAGAACTAATGCACTTATTTTCATCAAACTTCAGATTCAGTTAGACCTTGACATAAATTGACGCTGATTACGTTTTGGTGCAGATATCCCAACAGTTGGCGCTTTTATACCACTTTTTCATTATTTTTACGATAGCTATATCTCAAGAACTAATACACGGAATTTCAACAAATTTCAGATTCTGTTAGACCTTGACATAAATAGATGCTGCTTACGTTTTGGTGTAAATAGCCAAACAGGTGGCGCTGCTATGCTACTTTTTTCATTATCACGATATATATCTATATCTCCAGAACTAATGCACGGATTTTCATCACACTTCAGATTCACTTAGACGTTGACATAAGTTGTTGTTGATTAGGTTTTGGTCTAAATCTCCCAACAGGTGGCGCTGCTATGCTGCATTTTGCAGGATTTACCCAATTTTAGCAATAGTCCTATTTCAAGAACTATTTCACGGAATTTAATAAAACTTTAGATTCAGATAGAACTTGATATAAATTAGGGCTGATACTTTTTAGTGTATGCGAAACCTATGTGAGATAGAAGAAAGTTTTGGGATTGCCACATCCGATTAGTTTTTAAGTAGAAGTAAGTTTCACAAAAACTGCAAGTTATGACTGATAGAGATACAGACGACATAAAGTTTTTTAGTAATCTCACCTGCACCTTTAATCTCTAATTATGGGCGCCACCAAGAGTAGTGTGAGGGCAAGGGGGGATATCGCCCAACCTGGATTTTGAAATTTACTAAACAAAATTTTATTTTTTACAGATTTAGAAAAACAAAATAAAACGTATTCTTTTCGAGTAAGCAAAAATAATTAAACACTAAGAGAAAGTAGAGCTAAAAATTTTCCGCGGGGGGATGGGGGAGATTATCCCCATAAATCCCCTCTTGATTTTTAGTTTTTTTTATGTTTATGTGTCGGTAATTTATCCTAAACACAGTGGTTCAATGCAGTGTTGAATTTAAGCAGTGGTATCCCCCTCCGGGATTTTCAAATTTAAGCGACTAATTTCTTTTTTCTCTGATTTTGAAACACATAGTAAAATAATTTTCTTTCGAGTATCTTAAAACAACTAAACACAAAGCGAAAAATGAACAATGAATATTCCGTTAAGGTTGACGGATTTTCCTCCTCCCCATAAACCCTCTCATGGCAGATAATTTTTTACTTTTAATATTTATGTGTTTAAATATCATAAATAGGGGATGCAGATCTGTGTGAAGTTGGCAACCCCCCCACCCATTGCGAATTAAAACATATGAATTGCGTAGAAGATTTGCCCACCTATTAATTAATTTTGCACACCTTTTATAACTCTGTAAATAACATTTTATTTTTTGACCCATTTTTCATACTAACACCCTACAATACCAAATTTAAAAAGAAAAATGTGCTACTGTTTTGCCCACTCATTTTTTAATTTTGCGCACCATTTTTAACGTTGTAAATCAAAGATATCTTTGTTGATCACGTGTGAAATTGACACTTCACATTACTAATTAAGCTTTACAGATTGCATAGACGTTTTGTCCAAGTGTTGACGACCTATTAGATAATTTTGCCCACATTTTATAATGTGGTTTTGACCACGTGTTCAGTTAGCACCCCCCCCTCTCTAATTCGAATATAGCTAGACAAATTTCGTCGGATTTTTGTCCAAATTTTGTCTAATTTTGCCCACCTATTATTTCATTCTGCCCGTCTTTATAATGCTGTAAATCAAATACTTTTTTTTGACTCAGTGTGAAGGTGCACCCCCCCCCCCCCAATACGAATTAAGCGATATAAATTACGTAGAAACTTTGCCCAAGTTTTGCTCACCATTTTTAACGCTGTAAATAAAAGATATCTTTGCTGACCACATGTGAAGTTAGCACGCCCCATTACGAATTAGGCTTTACAAATTACATAGAAGTTTGCTTAGAAAAACTTGGGTTAAACTTCTACGTAATTTGTATAGTTTAATTCGTATTTGGAGGTGCTAAAGTCCACGTGGTCAAAAAAATTCTTTTACGGCGTTAAAAAAGGTGGTTGAAACAAAATAATTGAAGGACAAAATTTCTACGTAATTTATATAACTTAATTCGTATTTGGGGACTACCTAAACGTGGTTAACAAGAAATATATAATTACAGAGTTATAAAAGGTGCGCAAAATAATATTTTATATATATTTTTTAATTTTCTATTGGGGCCTACTTTTCATATTTTGATATATTACGAAAAATAGGTCAAAAAATAAAATCTAATTTACAGCTGCAAATTTGGTAAAACTCATCCAAAAGCTCTCAGAACTTCAGGTAAATCCAGGCAAAACTTTAAGAACGCCAGAAAAATCTCGACGAACGTTTGGAAAAAGTCTGAGAAAACTGGACAAAGCAGGGCAATTTTGTAGGGTCACGAGCTAAGCCAGACAAATCTTTAGGAAGGGTTGTCAAAACCGTAGTGACGGTGGGCAAAACGGGCAAAAATCTCTAGTATATTGGGAAAAAGTGGTCAAAGCCACAAGAACCGCGATCTACGTTATACACGGCCGGTGCATGACGTTTAAAACGTCACATGGAGTGGATCATTTTTATACGGCGATTGGTGCAAAACGGGAGGCGCGCCACTTTGCACCAATCGCCGTGCAAAAATGATCCACTGCATGTGACGTTTTAAACGTCATGCACCGGCCGTGTATAACGTAGGTCGCGCAAGAACACGTTGGACAAAGAATGACAATTTTTTAGGAACGGTGGACAAAACATTGGTAACGTTAGACAAAACTGAGGAAAACTTTAGGAAAGCTAGGCGAGACTTGCTAAAACATTTATAATTCTGGACAAAACTACAGGGATATTGGACAAAACTAGACGAAATTCCAAGAAAACACGGAAAACTGGGCAATGCTATAAAAAAGATTGGCACAGTCGGACCGCGACCTACGTTATACACGGCCGGTGCATGACGTTTAAAACGTCACATGGAGTGGATCATTTTTACACAGCCATTGGTGCAAAACGGTGGGTGCGGCGCTTTGCACCAATCACCATGTAAAAATGATCCACTTCGTGTGACGTTTTAAACGTCATGCACCGGCCGTGTATAACGTAGGTCGCGGTCGGATAAACCTTTAGGGACGCTGGACAAAACTAGGAGTTTTAGGCATAACTCTAGAAACAATGGGAAAAACTGGGCAATGCTCGTAAAATTCACTACTGCAGGACAGAACTCTAGGAACTTTGGGAAAAACATTAGGAATACTGAACAAAACTTATATGCAATAGCAATACTATAGAAACACAGGTAAAGCTAGACAAAAAATTTGGAATGCTGGGCAAAAAAATTGGAACATTGACCAAACCTAGGCTAATTCTAGAAACACTGTACAAAACCTGACAATGCCAATGGGCAACACCTGGCAATGATACAGCCTCAAAGACAAAACCTTAGTAAAACTGAACAAAAGTCTAGGGACGTTGGACGAAACGTGACAAATTGCTAGGAACACTGAACAAAATCTGTCAACCTCTCAAACTCTCTATCTGGAGTCCCCCTCACCTTAAAAACATACCATGAACGGGACGCTGAACATAACTCTAGGAACATTCGGAAAAACTCTACGAACACTCCAAAAAACCGGGCAACTAATAGGAAAAATGGAAATTTGTAGAACCGATAGGCAAATATCCAGGAACACTAAGAAGTCTTGGTAATGCTATAAAAGCCTTTGCAAGTCTTTATGAACGCTAGGTAAAATTCTGGAAACATTGTCAAAATACATATATCTGATTATACCGTTATAAAACTTTGGCAAAAGATTTACTACAGCGTTATGAAAGGTAAGTAAAATTAAAAATGATGTGGGGGGGGGGGGCTGGAAAAGCTTGGGAATGGGTCCAAAAATAAAATTTTATTTACAGCTTTATAGAAGGTGTGGCAAAATTAAATAATGGGTGGGCAAAACTTCTATGTAATGTGTAAAGCTTAATTCGTAATGGGGATTGCCAAGTTCACACGTGGTCAAGAAAGATATTTTTGATTTACAGTGTTAAAAATGGTGGGCAATATTAATTAATGGGTGGACAAGACTTGGGCAAAATTTCTACGTAATTTATATAGCTTAATTTGTATTGGAGGGTGTCACCTTCACAATGGGTCAAAAAATAAAATTTGATTTACAGCGTTATAAAAGGTGGGCAGAATTAAATAATGGGCGGCAATCTTAGACAAAACTTGTACAAAAATTCAACATGTGGTCAACAAAGATATCTTTCGTTTATAGCGTTAAAAATGGTAGGCAAAATTAATAATGGGTAGGAAAAACAGAGTGAAACCTGGGCAAAATTTCAGCGTAATCAGTGTAACTATATTCGAATGTACCAGTTTCGAGGCTAACGAAAAAGAAAGGCTACCGCGGTGCTTTACGCATATCTTTTTTTACAGACCGCCGGAGTCACGTGATGCTCGAATGCACCACCAATACAGGTGTTCGAAACGAGCAACACGTCACTCTAGCGGTCTGTAAAAAAAGATAAGTGGAATGCACCGCGGTAGCCTGTCTTTTTCGTTAGCCTTGTACCAGTTTCAACTGACGTCACACCCTAGCAATCACCTTAGCAACCTTTGTTTAACTCTAAAATTTGGACGATTGTGATTTGTTGGCTCATAATACAGGCT
Organism: Maratus michaelseni; assembly: GCA_963931845.1. Lineage (NCBI taxonomy): Eukaryota > Metazoa > Arthropoda > Arachnida > Araneae > Salticidae > Maratus > Maratus michaelseni. The sequence continues at coordinate 106,138,467 of OZ007590.1, read as the reverse complement.
AGAAATTGACGATATGATTGATTGGATAACAGTTGATGGGTTGGTTATCACGTGGTTGAAACTGATCTATTGGGGGATGCCAGCTGAACACGTGGTCAAAACAATTGGGCATTCAAGCGCTCGAATACGCCATCTGGTGGAGAAAAAAACTTCTCGCTTCTGGAAAAGCCCTTGCTAGCCCATTGTATTACATGCATTTTTAATTCGTTTGTTTGTTTATTGAGAACATACATCTGACTTGTGTGCTTGACATCAAGTGCCCGCTTATGAGTCATCGTCAATATACAGGGACGAGATAGCCACAAGGAAATTTACACCACCAGAGAGTTACATTCGGCAGCTCCATAAAGTGTGTGCAATGGAGCTGGCGGGAGTCGAACCCGTCGACCTGACTCCTACGCTCTCAAGCGATTAGCGGAATGGTATCTTAACCACTCGGCCATGGAGGCCCCTTTTAATTCGTTCATAATCATTATTTTTTTGCACAATTTCAGATTTTATGTGATTTTTGTGTTCTGTGTTTATATGACAAAGTAAAAATTATCAAATTTGAATATCTAACACTTTCAAATGTGTTTACAATAGATAATGGTTTCAATGGCACTTTACAATTAGTTAAAGGGACACTTTTCATGTACGGACGGCTGCGATCAGCGCCTCTATACGCCGTTTTAAGTCCCAATATTTTTTTAATTTACAGCGTTATAAAAGGTGGAGAAAATTATCTAATGGGTGGGCAAAACTTCTGTGTGATTTGTAAATCTTAATTCGAAATGTGTCCTGCCAACTTCACACGTGGTCAACAAAGATATTTTTGGTTTACAGCGTTAAAAATGGTGGGCAATATTAATTAATGGGTGGACAAAAATTGGACAAAATTTCTACGTAATTTATATAGCTTAATTCGTATTGGAGGGTGCCACCTTCACACTGGGTCAAAAAATAAAATTTGATTTTTATCGTGGGCAGAATTAAATAATGGGTGGGCAAAATTAGACAAAACTTGGAGAAAAATTCTACACATAATCAAGAAAGATATCTTTGATTTATAGCGTTAAAAATGGTAGGCAAAATTAAATAGACGCTTTCAGCGTGACGTCAGTCATGACGTTTTGCTTGGTTACTGACTCCAAACAAACGGTTGCTATGTTTGATTTCTTATTAACCCTTAACCGGAAACGTGAAAATTCAGAACACAAACAGAAACGTGCCGTCTGTGAGACTGCTAAATTTTAAAAATTGCTATAAAAATTTAAAAAGAAAACAACTCTTAATAATTTACCAGATAGTGAACTTAAACGTTTATTCTTTAATAGTAATGCAATAACAGAAACAAATTTTTAATATAACAGCATAAAAATAAGTTTTGAATGTCGGAGACAGGAAATATTTCAAAATTACACACTATTATTCAAATATTTACATTTTCGACAAAATAATGAAATAAATGCAAATATTTTTATATATATTAGTAGAATATGAATTTAAAAAATATATTATACAGTAAAATTAACAAAACATTTAATAGTAAATATTGCAGCATGTTCTGAATATCCACGTTTTTTATGCAATCCTTGCATTTAGGTTTGGAGCATTGCATGCATACAGGCTTCCGGCACTGTACACACAGATATTTTGTCATTCTATGGTTGGTTCTATGACACAAAAACATGCTTTGCGTTTGAAAAGTATTAAGTCATCATCTACCTGGGGCACATTTTCAACAGGTTTTTGCAGAATGCGAGCTATTATAAAGCGCAATTCCCGGGGTAGCTGGGGATTTTCTAGTCGTCTCTCCATATTACTCTCTTTCATATTACTGGCCAGAGTATCATATTTCATTCGCATTTGAATTATTTTATGGTTTGTCCATTTCACTATATGTAGTAACATATCATTTGTACATAACAACTGCCAGACAGAGAATAGATCTGCCTTTTATCTGAAATCACTAGCTTTCCCTCTTAAAACTGGCACTTTTATAATATTGTGTTTTCTTGTTCTTGACGAGGAGCGAACTTCTGAAACAGACCATCGGTACCGATTTTTTTATGTATCTATTTCGTATCTGCGTTTGCTACTTTTTCATAATTTCTTATATCTTCATTTTCGCTTTCATTAGAATTTTCTGACGATGTTGAATCCCTTTCGTGTTCAGAATTTATATATTCATCATCTGAAATACTTTCCACATCGCTTATGTCACTTCGTACTTCATCAAACCATCGCAAAATAGTCTCTTCAAAGTCTTTATCATCATAGAGTACCCGCATTGACGGCCCCGCCATCTTGATATCAGAAAGAAAAAAAATACATAAACGGAAACATGCCGTCTGACAGACTGCGCCGTAAAGAAAATATTTTTTCTTTCAACAACTAAAAAAGTGCAGGTGTTGCAAATGGGTGGGGGTGGAGAGGACCAATAGTGTAAGGATTAGATGGCGTGATACGGTTGAGGACACGTTCATTTTTGCATAAAGGGTAGATATGTAGACACAACCGTCTCACAGACGGTACGTTTCCGGTTAAGGGTTAAATATAAATCGTAGAAAATGTTACCACTGCATATAAAGTATTAAAACACCCAACTGCGAAATATATCTATAAGATATAGCTATAATATACAAACAAAATAGAAAATACCACATAGCAACCGTTTGTTTGGAGTCAGTAACCAAGCAAAACGTCATGATTGACGTCACGACTGAAAGCGTCTATAATGGGTGGGGAAAACAGAGTAAAAATTGGGCAAAATTTCTACGTAATCTGTATAACTATATTCTACTATATAAGTTTCAACTAACGTCACACCCTAGCAACCACCTTAGCAACCACCTTAGCAACCTTTGTTTGCCTCTAAAATTTGGACGATTGTGATTTGTTGGCTCATAACACAGGCTACAATTTGACGATATGATTGATTGGATAACAGTTGGTGGGTTGGTTATCAAGTGGTTCAAACTGATCTATTGGGGGATGCCAGCTGAACACATGGTCAAAACAATATTTTTTTAATTTACAACATTATAAAAAGGTGGAAAAAATTATCTAATGGGTGGACAAAACTGGCAAAATTTGGGCAAAATAATATTTTTTGAATTTACAGCATTATAAAAAGGTGGAAAAAATTATCTAATGGGTGGACAAAACTGGCAAAATTTGGGCAAAATAATATTTTTTGAATTTACAGCATTATTAAAAGGTGGACAAAACTAGCAAAACTTGGGCAAAATGTCTATGTAATTTGTAAATCGTAATGGGATGTGCCAACTTCACACGTGATCAACAAAGATATCTTTGATTTACAGCGTAAGAAATAGTGGGCAAAACTAGAGCAAAATTTCTACGCAATTTATATAGCTTAATTCATATTAGTGGGTGCCAACTTCACACGTGGTCAAAACCTTAATTTTTAATTTACAGCGTTATAAAAGGTGGGCAAAATTATCTAATGTGTGGAGAAAAATGTGCAAAACTTGAGAAACATTACTACGTAATTTGTATTGTTATAGTCGAATTGGGGGGGGGGGGGGGGGAGATGGACAAAATTATCTAATGGGTGGACAAAACTGGGCAAAGCTTGTGCAAAAATTCTATGTAATTTGTAAATCTTAATTCGTAATGGGTTATTCCAACTTCACACGTGGTCAACAAAGATATCTTTGATTTACAACGTTAAAAATTAAATAATGGGTGGGAAAAACTGGGGGAAAATTTCTACGTAATTTATATAGCTTAATTCGTATTAGTGGGGGAAAACTTTACACGTGGTCAAAACCATATTTTTTTATTTACAGCATTACAAAAGGTGGGCGAAACTATCTAATGGATGAGAAAAACTGAGCAAAACTTGGGCAAAATTTCTACGTAATTTGTATAGCTATATTCGAATTGGAGGAGTGCCAGCTGAACACGTGGTCAAAACCATATTTTAGGTAGATTTCGTAAAAAATACTACCTATTACATTCCCTCCTAAGTTGGAATTTCTGAAAAATTTTTACATATTTACGCCGATTATGACTCTCAGAACCCAAAACCACCCCCCAGTTCAAAACTGTATATTTATCTATCTATCTATTTCTCTACATCACTTTTTTAGGACATGATAACTTCAATAATTCTGCACAAATCTCTTCTAAACTAATACATACAATCAAAGGGCATAAAATCTCGGTCAAGTTCGTTAATGGGCAAAATCAAACCGGGGGGGGGGGTCTGAAAACAGAAAAAAACCCAGAACTTCTTAATTATGATACGTATCGAATCCTTTTAAAGTTATTATTACTTCTAGGAAAGGGCCGAAAATTTATGTATCACAGATTTTTGATATCATTAAAAATGGTCCCAAAGGGGGAAAATAGATGGGTTACAGAAGAAAAAAATTCATAACTTCGTCAATTCACAAAATATCAAATCCGCTTAAATTTATTATAAATCCTCTTAATATTATCTACAACTTTTATATTGACAAGTTTTTTATAGACCCATCCCTTATAGAAAAAAAAACCTTGCCGGTCCGCTTACAGACACAGGCAGATTTTGAAGGCGGCGGTCTCAAGTGCCGCATCATGGCAAAAAGGTTTTTTCTTCTGTAATTCCCAACATACAGGTGCCCCACGGTCTGCGTCTTCGAAATCTACCCGTGCCTGTAGGCCGAGCCGTGAGGGACTTTTTTTAATTTACAGAGTTATAAAAGGTGGGCAAAACGCCTATGTAGCTTGTAAAGCTTAATTCGTAATGGAGGGGGGAGGTGCAAACTTCACACGTGATGGTCAACAAACATTTCTTTGAATTACAGCGTTAAAAATGGTGAACAAAATTAAGTAATAGGTGGGCAAAACTTGGGCAATATAATAAGCTCAGTTGCTTATTTATCTTTCGTATTGTGAAGTGCTAGTATGAAAAATGGGTCAAAGAATAAAATGTGATTTATAGCGCTATAAAAGGTGGGCAAAACTAAATAATGGGTGGGCAAAGCTTCTACGTAATTCACATGTTTTAATTCTTAATGGGGATGGATGCGCAAATTCACATATATGGGATGCAGGTCTATGTTAAATTCGGAAGTGTAGGGGAACGCCCCCCACCCCCCCCCTCGGATTTTGAAATGTATTTAACATAAATTTCCTTTTCGGCAATTTTTAAAAACTTTTAGTAAAATTTATTCTATTCGAGTAACTAAAAATATAAATCACTAACAGAAGAACTTTAAATTTTCATTTAAGGCGGGTGGAATGGGGGGGGGGGGGCGGTCATCCTTAAAATAATTTTTAAGTTCTGCCTCTCTTTTATTTTTATGTATTTAAAATTTATCTTAAACCGGTGTGTGTGTGTGGAGGTTCAATGCAGTGTTGAATTCAGTGTACCATAAGGAACAACCCCCGGGCTTCCAATTGTACCCCTTCCGAGAACTTCAGAAATCTCTCTCGGAGGAAAATATCTGAATTAAACGCTGATTCAGGGAGCAGAGACCCCTAGTAGAAAATTTTATTATTACTTAATTTCTCTTTTTTGAAAAATTCTCTGTGCGGGTAGAAATTTATTTTGTAACATAAATCCAATTGTATTAATTGTTAAATTTCTATATTACTTTTTATGTTAATATGTTTTTAAAATTCTCGTGCACGGAAGTTTCCGACAAAAGTATGTCAGTTTAGTGTATTTCGCGTATATTCAATCAATTTAAACAAAATCTTGCCCCTCCCTGGATTTCGTTCTTCGGTGCCCATATCTTCAATGTATAGATACTAAAAATCTTCTGACTGCAATACTTCTGAAGATAGTACCAAAATTAATTTCTAAGTTCTTAATATTCTGTAGAATTTTGGAAGACTAATAATGTTTACTTTATAATATTCAAAATGTCTGGATAAATTCGGTACATATTTTGCTCATTTAACTCTATATTTACATGATTTTCTTATATTTGTAGAATATCTGAAGACAATTTTTTTTTATCTTATAAATTTTAAACTGCTTATGAAATGCCTTCAAATTTTCTGCAAATATTTTAAAGACAAATCAAATTTTCTGAAAAATGCCTTCAAAAGTTCTCAGATATTTTAAAGATAAATCAAATCTATAAATTGCCGTAAAAAATTCTGCAAAAATTTTAAAGTTAAATTAAATCTGCAAAATGCCTGGGAAATGTCATCAAAAATTCTGCAGATATTTTAAAGGTAAATCAAATCTTCAAAATGTCTGCAAAATGTCTTCAAAAATTCTGCAAATATTTTAAAGGCAAATCAAATCTTCAAAATGTCTGCGAAATGTCTTCAAAAATTCTGCAGATATTTTAAAGGCAAATGAAATCTTCAAAACGTCTTCAAAAATTCTGCAGATATTTTAAAGGCAAATCAAATCTTCAAAATGTCTGCGAAATGCCTTCAAAAATTCTGTAGATATTTTAAAGGCAAATCAAATCTTCAAAATGTCTGCGAAATGTCTTCAAAAATTCTAAAGATATTTTAAAGGCAAATCAAATCTTCAAAATGTCTACGAAGTGCCTTCAAAAATTCTGCAGATATTTTAAAGGCAAATCAAATCTTCAAAATGTCTGCAAAATGCCTTAAAAAATTCTGCAGATATTTTAAAGGTAAAGCTAAATCTGCAAAATGTCTTCAGATTTCTGCAGAATTTCTGAAGAAAGTGGCACTTTCTTAAGATAATCTTCAGATTATTTTTAGTAGGGCGATCACACTTACCCACTTGTTTTTTATATCATTTTTCGATATTTTAGAAATTTTTTTGCCTTGGGATACCAAACAAGAAATCTTTCGGTGTAACAGTTTTGGATTTATGTCAATTTAAAGATTTATAGTCCGAATGTTAAGTTAATGTTAGTAATAGTTGCAAAATGATCTGCAATGCGTGTAGGTTTTTAAGCATAACTCAAAATTTATTTGGTAGAATGAACTGTAATTTTAGATTCGCATATTTAAAGGTTCTAGAAATCGATTTCTTTAAAAAAAATTTAAAGATAACATTACAGAAATTTTTCAAATATTCATTCCAAAATTTATATAAAAAAGTAAATTAGTATTCGGAAACAATACGTATTGATACTTATAAGCATTTTAACATAGATAGTTTTCTAGAAGCTTGAAACAAGATAATCTAAAATTACAGCTCATTTCGCCAAGAATTTATTGAGTTCTGTTTAAAAACCTACCTGCATATGACAGTTCGTTTTTCAACTACTACTAATAACGAATTTAAATCAAAACTTTAAACGATAATTCAAAACTTTAAACGATAATTCAAAACTTTAAACGATATAATTCGTAAAGTACTTAACCGAATGATTTCCCGTTTGATATCCAGAGGGAAAATTTTCCTGAAAATTCGAATATGATGTCAAAATTAGGTTTTCGTACTGAACATTTCGAAGTTTCACACAATTTGAGTTAGAAGACGATCCTCTTGGTCCATTTTGTAGCTAAATTGGACTGATCTCTTATTACGTACATGAGTAGCTTCATTAGCATTTTTTTCAAAATAGTCTGAGTATGCGCTTTAAGGAGACCTTCCTTGTTAGTAAAACAGCTTTCAAAGATAACATGTTAGACAATAGTATGTTTAAATGTATACAGGTTGTGATGTGAAATCACATATAGTTTTAAATTAGCTATTTTTTTTTTACTTTAATAAATTTCCCTTTCTATAATTCATTTATTAAAGTTTTGATAAATTTTATTTAAGCTCTTTGCGCTCTTATTCAGAACAAATAGGAGAATTTGATCAGCTTTTCTGCTCCCACGCAAATGCTCATGTTTAGTCCTGACGTGCGATCGAACGCTTAAATCAGATAAAAACAAAAACTACAAGAAATATATCGGCCTCCAAATTAACTCTGTTCATTTTCACATTCGTTATTTTTTTTTCATTATGCAGTTGTTTCTTTCTGATTCATAAAAGGTTATTCACCACTCCTTATTTTGTCTATCTAGGAACTTCTCATGGGATGCGAAAATTCTTCTGTAACGTAATTGTTGGCGGTGTTTAATTTTGTTAAATTACTATTTTGGCTATAAGTTCAAACAGTTATCCATATGTTCCTTATTAACGGATACTTTATGATTCATGTACTCTCGCCAAATGTATGATGCCAGAAAAAATGTAAACGAAGAGATTTGCAGCGTATGTGTATGAGCATTCCTTCTCTGATTGCCGGCCTGGAAACATGTAGATTCTGAGTCTATTGTTCGAACATTAAGGCACCACCCACTAGCCTGTTTTATGCTCCTGTTCTTGTGCTTGTTATTAAAAGTTCTTCGAAATCTTCATAGATGCATTCGACTCAATCTTTCTTCCAGAAAGGGATTATTTTATTTTTTTCTAAAAGAACCTGCATTAAATATTTCCCACTATGTATTTTCAAGATCACTTTTCACGGCTAACTCAAGTCTACAACATCTTTACACAGGTTAAATTAAATAAATACCGGAAAATCACAGAAACCATAAACTTGATAAATTTGCTGATACATTCGGTCTGACTCTGACGCTGACTCTCTATATTTCGTAAATAACATATCAGACTACTGAAAGAATTAAAAACAAAATTATGTACTTGGTGTCCATTGTAATGAGTGACATGTTATTTTTCCACTCTTTTACACTACCATATTCTTTTAGAAAATTTATTCTAGAGATACTTTTTCATAGATAATGCAGGTATAATTCATGTATAATTAATTTATCATTAAATATATTCTCGTGTAATATCGTATATAACATAAAATTTGACCTCAAATAGAATGATGTAATATTTGAATTATCCTTTAATTGTATAATCGTGTATCGTGTAATCATGTAATATCGTACCATATAATATTATCATCATACTATTATATAAAATTCCAGATCTCCCAGTGTGTTATTGTACCATAATTAAAAAACTACTGCATCATATTACAAAAATTACTGTTGCGTTTAAAAGACGTTTCACTAGAATGAAAAAATGCTGAATTTATCAAGTAAGCCATTTTCTTTTTAATTAGGAGTAGAACGTTAGGATATACAGTGAAAAAACTAAAGTTTTCATAAAAAAAAATTTTTTCAAAAAATAACTTCCTTCATTTCATGGATATTAATCTCGGAATAGGTGGAATAAAAATCAGTAAAACCTACGCCAATATGACTCAATTTTTACAAAATATTTTTTTTCTTTTTATGATTCAAACTATAACATGATGGACAACGTATGATTAATGTTATTTTTTGTGAGATTTAGTGCACAATTGGAGAAGAGACAGTTTTTCTTATTTTTTTCATAAAATGTCCTTTATTTCATGAATTTTCAACTAGAAATAGAAAAGGATTAGAAGCAAATAAAAATTACGTTGTTTTAGCAAGATTTGCACACTGTTTCTGCTTTATGAATGCATGTTTCCTTTTATTTTGATTGATTCAAATTAAAGTTTAAAAAATTCAAAACTTTAATCTCAGTACTGGTCAAATGAACCAGCAGAATAAAAGTTGAGAGAAAATGACGCTAAATGCATCTCTGATGACATATGGCCGGCGTAGCTTAGGTTGTATCCGTTTGACTCCCGAGAGCTTTTCCTGCGGCTTCTCCCGACGGCAGAACGTTGTATACGGTCTACTCAATAGAGAGCCATCCGGAAACACATATAAAACTGTCCTATCACGAGGAACTGAACCGGTGGTTCACCAAATAACGCGGCGGCAATCAAACCAAAACTCTGACCCCGAGTAGAAAATCAATCCGGCGTGTCTATGCGTAGACTAAAAAGTATTAGTAAAAGGAAAGTTGTGTTAGATGCCGCTATCGGACGCGGAGATTCCCTTGAAAAGCGCCAAAGAGGCGTTCCAGATAGAGTTTAGTAGCTTGAAAGTTATGTCTTAGACTCTTCTAATCCAACCGTTGGGTACAGAAAGCTCCAACAACACATAGACACGCTGGATTGGTTTTCGACCCGGGGTGCAAGTTTTTGTTTGATCGCCGCCGCTTTAGTTGGCGAGCCACCGATTTGGTTCCTCGTAATCGGACATTCTACGGAAAGACATCTTAAGATCCACTCCTAAGGATGTGGCGCGAGCCGCATCGACCTGAGTGGTCCCTACGGAGACGAGCCACACTTGGTACGAACGGGACGGTCCCTTTTCTGTCTGATCATTGAAGTCGAAACACAACTACTGCAGCTGCAGTGGGAGACGTGGTGAATGCGGAACATGCAGTCCACAATCTGCATGCCGGTATCTGCAGTCTGCCACCTGCCAGTACCGAGGGTTGCTACACGTCACCTCACGCACTGACTAGACGTAACTACAGTGTCACTACGCTCCTTGCCCTTCGGAGTTCGATCTCGACTTCGTCATCGCCCCGGATAAGTTGTGGAAGAGGTCTTATCGCCGTTTGATAGTCTGTTGCTCAGAATCACCATCCCGACCGGGTCCAGTCCGGCCTGGGAACCTGATATTAGCCTATGGGGTGCTTTTCCCCCACCTAGCGAGGAGGCTGGCATCATTGGCCTATCCCCTTGCCGTATAAAACCTGCGCTAGGAGGCCCAGAACCGGTGCGGCCCGACACCGAATAAACTTGCACCTTCATCTTTTTCAGACGCCCCTTTACCACCGGCGCACCACGTTGAGGTGGCGATTCATCCTCTTCACCTGCCCTAATCGTTTCGAAGAAACCACGACCCGGTATCAAGAAACGACCCGGTCTTCTTCCACACTGAAGAGGACGGGTCGGGACCACCTGGAGAGGCCGCACAGAAAATTTTATCAAGCACGCACACAAAGCCCCAGTTTTTGTTATTATGATATAATACTGTATGATATAATAAATTCTTGTAATATATATGGAATATAAAATGTGTGTAATATCGTATAATATTATAAAAATTTTTGTAATTATATATTTTTTCATGTAATAATACATTTCCTGTATTTTAATTTATCGTGAAAAATTATTCATATTACTTAATTTATCGTTCAATAATATGAATCATAAATATATATTCATGATAAATCAATAATCCCTTCTATAGATTCATTATATTGATTTATTGTTCGAAACGATTCATTCTAGAGTTAAATTATGATTGATTTACACATACATAAGTGAAAATATGATAATATGCATGCATATTTTCATTTGCAGATTATGTCTTAAGTAAAAAATTTAATTATTAAAAGAATCTACTAAAGTTACGATGTCCTTAATAATTTTTAGTAATTGTTCTGTTTGTTTCCTTGTTTCTGCTTGTTTTCGTTACAATGAAATCCCGCCAAATATGGAACAAATCTAGAAATTATCGTTGTTATATGTGTGATAGCTTCACTTTAACCTTTATCAGAGTTTTTTAAATATATTTTTTTACATAAGTAAACAAAACAATAAGCTGCTATCCAACGTATATTTTATTACGAGATTTTAAACTGAAATGTAAAAATTAAAATCACAAAACTACAACAAATGATACTCGACGTTAGGCTTACCTTTAAAACCATCTTCAGGAGTTTATTTTCATAAATATAAAACGGCGGAAAAATATTTATATGCTACATAATGGAGCAAAATTGAAACAACAATCAACAACGGAAATTTGATAAAAGGGCATTTAAAATAAGTTCAATGGCGTCATCTATTAACACAAGGAAAATTTAAACAATGTAAGGTAAAGCCAGGAGAGATGGCGCGATCAGAGAGATTGAGCACATAGAGGTTCGGAGGGAAGCAGTAGAGTGACAGCGCAGCGACTCCAGGTAGTTGTACAACAACAATAGTGGAGTGTCTACTTGAAAGTGCCGGTTGATTGCTTTGAGCGTCTAAGGTAAAGTATTGCTATTTTGTTTTGTTTTCCCAAAGTAAGTGCTTGAATTTTCATAGCTATTCATCAGAATTTCTATACAATGTCAATAGTACAAAATATTTTTAACTTAAACGATTTCTCATAAGCTACTGATCTAGACTAGCAATGTGAACATCAACGGTTCGTTTTAGTAGTGGCCATGTTTAAATAAAAGGCCGCGCAATCTCTCCTAACGAAATTGGAGATTTTGCGCATCTGCTACTTAGGAGAGATGGCGTATTGTTCCCATTAATTTCCATGCTAGGAGAGATTACACAGCTTATCGGTAAATTTCCATAAAAAATGAAAAATGAAAATGGACTAATTTTAAGTTAAACGTGTTATTAAGCTACATAATTTTATTTTGTAATCTTATCTGGACTTGCTTTTTCTGATTCTTTAATTTTTTTCCTTTGATTAACCCTCTAAGCGTGTGGAACGTAATATTCCGTTCACTAAGCTCCAGGTTTTACTGCAATATATCCAATGTTTAATATAATATAATTCTATAGATTTAATGAATTTTCAAAACATTGAAGAATGATTAATACTCTCAAGGGTTACATTCATATTTGTAATTAAGTTTTATTTAGCATGCTGAAAGAATCATATTTTTTGAGCATTTAAAACAAAATGCAGAAAAAAAAACATTACAATTTTACCCTTTTTCAAAACGCTCAGAGGGTTAAAATTTTTTAATCGTTTTTAAAATTATTTCCTTTTCCTGATTCTTTAAGCATTAGATTGAAATATTCACTTCCAATACAATAAAATTTGTTCACAAAAACCGTACAGCAATTTCATTTAAGTGTAATTATTATTGTTAACAATTTAATTGTAATTATTATTACTAACAATCTCTCCTACCCATGTGCACAATCACACCAACCCCGTAAGGACAGATTGCACCAAATAGCTTTCTTGGTTTTATTACAACTGCTCTATTAAATTGCAACATAACAACAAAATAGCAATGGAAATCCATAAAAAAACAAATGAAGTAAAAATTATTCATGGATAGTTTAGCAAAAAATTAATATTTAGATTTTTTATTGCTATTCTTTTGAATTGTGCGTAGACACTCCTAGCTTTACCTTACAGGAAAAATTATGCAATAAAATCAAATATCTTTCAAAATACTTATCCAAATATCTGAAATTGAAAAAGACAAATTGTCATTACAAATTTCATGATTTCTTAGACGAATTTTCAAAGATTCTCGAATAACTGCTTTAAATGGATGGTTTTGCTTTGAAAGTAGCTTCACATTGTCAAAGTCAATTAACGAAATACCACCTTTAAGGAAGTTAATTGGCAACGCAGTTGAAAGTCTATTGTATTGAAACGTTGAGTATTATTTGTTGTTTTGTGATTTTAATTTTTACATTTCAGTTTAAACTCTCGTAATAAAATATACGTTGGTTAGTAACTTATTGTTTTGTTTTAATATTTGAAAACAACGTCTTTATTTATTACTGTTTTACATTTTTACTGGCTGTAAGAATTAAAATATATATGGTATTTATTGTCGTATTACTAAAGACGGAAATAAATTATCCAGATCTTCTAACGAGCAAAATATCTAAAATCCTCTAACATAAATCTAAAGATGTAAATAAATTACCAAGATCTTCTAACCAGAAAAAAATCTAAAATTCGAACATAAATCTAAAGCTAAAAAAACCTACAAACTTTGTGATAGAATGAAATGGTGTAAAATTGAAATGCTTCTCATAATTTTTTATTATTACACTTCAGAATTTTTTTAAGCAATAAACTCTTATTGAAAAGATTACACGAGATCACGATATTTCCATGTTACAAATATCGTTAAAAAGAATTCATTTTTAATATTTATTAAACACTAATAAGACATACCTTATCATGCATTATACTAGGAATGAAAATAAACTGAAAACATCGAAGGCCTTATAATTGTTTTATTTTCAAAAAGTTTACAACTTTTCTCCTTTTAGAATCTTATATTGAAAAGTATTCTAAAATTACAATCGTTAATTAGCCTACTGTTAATAAAATTCACGCATAATCTAAAGGTCAACTCATTCAAATATGTTTATTTCAAAACATTTTAGTTAAAATATCATTTCTTTAAAATTTAATTTTAATTTTCAAATCGTAGTTTACGTCACCTTCTTCAGCTAACGGTTTTCGATTTATTGAGCACGATTCAATTTAATGAGCTGATATTTCAGATAATACCGATTCTATAAGTTTCCAAACTATCGCATTTGATTTATGAGAGAGTTTGAGTGGCACTTAACGCAAATTATTCCCTACCTTATACGTTATAAAATTATATGAGAATTTTAGCTCTCTGTTTATTTAAATTTTCAGCCCTCTATATACTCTACTAATATTATAATTTTGAAAATGTGTTTGGTTGATTGTTCTTCAATCATGCATTTCTTTGTAAACGGTATAGAAAGAGGAAAAAATTATACATCAAGTTAATTAAGCCAAAATTATAAGTGATAAATAATGAATATGTTACAGATTAATTTAAATGTATAGTAATTAAAAAATTAGAATTGTCGGGTTCTTATATTCTTGCAATGAAGAACGTAACTTCAACACGTAACTAAACACTTATGGGAAAATATTTCAATGTGTAATAATTTTATATGAATACGGGTGTTTAAAAAATCCGGAACAAAGGGAAAACGCAACATAAAATCTAAGTGGTCTTTGCGGTTTTCTGATTAATATTTATCGAGATAGGGGATTTCGTATGACATAAACGTACGTCACATAGTCCATAATATCGATAGAAAAAGGAAATAAATGAAAATTTATAATTTTGAATAAAATAGACCTTGTTTTAGCGTGATTTCCAATTTAAAAATTCTGAATGTGTCCATCACAATAATTTAGTACTTAGTACACTTAAGGTTTTATGCTTAATGCAGCATAAAATAATCTGCTATTTTTTGCCATAAGTCTGGGCTTTCCAAACAATCCTTATGTACAATCTTGAAAAAGAGTGATAATTCTCTAATACTTCAGTTGCAAATGACCGTATAAAAACGATACAGATATCAATCGAGCAAGGAAAACTACTACTATAAAATATTATGTATCAATTAATCTTCGAAGGGCGGCTAAATATTAAAAATTGTACAAGCTTTCATTTTTAAGTAGTAACACTTACTTTTGCTATGTTTGATTTCATTGGATCAAATAAGCTCAGAAAATTAAATACCTTATGTATTTTTGCAGAAATCGCCATAGAGTTAGAAGTGATCAAAATTTTTGGGTCTTAATGTTAAAACCACGTGAAATGCTTTTATGTACATCTTCTAAAAAATCAATCGATTGAAATGTAATTTTTTAATAAAATACCATTAATGAACCCAAACATAAGATGAGCAGAGGCACTTTTTCGACTCAAAAACATATTTTTAATTATGGAAATAGTAAATTCAAATTAAAAAAACTTCAATATTGGCCTGTGTTAATTTTGATATAGAAGGGATCAGCTTCATACAAAGCATGGCTGTGTGCTTTTACAGCTCATTCTGATCATTCATTTCCAAGATATAGACAACGTTAATTTTCGTTTAACAAATTATACACAATTAAAAGAGGAATCAATACACTCAACAAAGCCAAATCTTATATACAAAAAGAATTAAACTCCGTAGCGAGTGTTATATTTTTTGCAACCATTTTTTGCATCGTTCATTTTAGTATTTATGGCAGAATAGATAGTACACATAACGAACATGCCAGTCAGTAATGTTGATCATTCTATTTACATATTTTGTGGATAGTTTTGTGTGTGTTACATATACATCCCCCAGTCAGGGATGTTACAGTAGCAATATCATACAGCCGACTGCAAATTAAATAGGATGGTATTCCGATTAAGTACGTTACCTCCAACTGCCACTCTTTCGGACTGCCACCTTTTTCACATTATAGTGGTTTATGCGATGTTTTTATGGCAACACCCCACTTCCCCTGGTGCGCCAGTAAAGATGTGACACTGTCTCCTGCGCTGTTACTGCCAAAAGTAATTTAAAATTAATGTACATGGTGTTTTGCCATTCACGTTGATTTACTACACCTAGACACAGCGTACAAGTGACTGGCTATCTTTATTTCAGAATAAAAGAGAGGTAACTTTCGAATCACGATCTGAAAGATCTTAGTACTCGGTTTTTAAAAGTTTCAATATATGGTCGTAACTTTGAAAAGTTTATATATGCCACAAAATATGTAAATAGAATGATTAAAAAAGAATATTAAAAAAGAGTAAATTTTCAAAGTGTAATTTTAATAAGTTTAACTTATTTCTGGGAGGCAGATTCTCTCGTTAAAGTAATAATAATAATAAAAGAATGTTGTTTAAATTGGTCACTAATTAATTTTAATATCTTCTCATTTTTGAGATTATTTAGGTAAAAAATATAGAAAAGCTAGACAAGCTTATAAGTCACGAATACAAAGATATAAAACATATTTAAAAGTAATTTATGAAGACGTTTTTCTAAGAAAGAAGGAAAGCCTAGAGAGTATTCCCAAATACCTTCTCATTTACGTAAGTGCTTATCTCAAACCTTTTCTGTTTTCTGTTCTGAAATTTTATTGAAATATTTTATACTCCTTTTCAATTTCTCAAACAGAGGTAACGTTCCGAATCATCGTCAGGGAGATCTTAAACCCAAGCACGCGGCCTGAAAAAGTTTTAACATGCGGTACTAGCTAGAAAGATTTTAAATATGCAATGAAATATGTATAGAATATCTTAAGGAATTTTTTTCGAAAAGAATACTTAAAAAAATGATATTGAAAGAGTGGGTTTTCGAAGAGTGTTTGTGACCCTTAAATGCATGAATTATTTTCAAATGGATGAAAAGCATGTTTTGCTCTTAAAATAGATTTAAAATAGTTTATTAAGAATAAATGACGTTATTTTTTCTTAGTAGTAATGTGTAGTTTTTGTTTCATTTTTTTAAATTACTCAATGACCATCATATAAGATTTACAGGCATAACAAGAATATTATTAATAGTTATTTTTAATTGTATTTTGTGATAATTTAAATTAGTACAAAACAGAAAATTAAGGAGAAACATTTTTACTCACGTATCTATATTATAAAGCGAAAACATTCCGTGTGTACCTTTCACGTTATACTGACAGTGGCTAAGTCCTGATTAATATATTTCGCTTTAACTACCATTTCTTTAACTTCTATACATCGCACAATTTAAATTTTTACACCATCAAATAAAAAAAAAGCTTTCAAATGCAACTTGAAATCTTTATTTCATTTTACTGATTTTTTTATGGAATTTAAAGTAATTTTCGCGGTTGAATATCTTTAAATCTGCCTGTAACACAATTACGGAGGATTAAACCGTTTACACGTAAAAAAAGTAAATAATTCAGAATTTGTTTGTTCCATTTCAGAATTTGTAATATTCCATAACTAAATTAACAAACAACATTGAAACGTCACAAATAAATACATAAAACACGAATTAGACAGATATAAAATTGAACCACGCGTTTAAACACTGAAATACTCATAATAGCAAAGGTTGCTATTAATGCAATGTATTGCAATTGGCCGCTGGCATGCGGCTAATACAAGTGGCAGCTATATTGCAGGAGAGGATTAATAATTTAATTCACTTTTGGAAGATAGATTATCTCCTTACAAAACGCAAATTTAACACGTTTAACAATTTTTTTAAAACGTAGACTGTTTAAATTCAAACAGTGTGTTTTAAAACTTATGATGACAGAACAGAACATAGGTACAACGGAACTGATGCTTTACACTCACGCAAACATATAAACATAAGTTTGGCGACTTTTCGGTTGGCGCGATTTTCAAGACCGCGCCAAACGAATAACTTAATACAATGGCTAGGTTGCCATTAAAGGAAAAAATCCCCTAAATTTGGCGACTTTTTTCCTTTTTTTAACCGATTATTTTTTTTCTGCGTGAAGCATCTTAGCCGGTACAACTTACATGACAGAACACAACTTGATACCTAAAATGAATTTGTAGTTTTTGAATTTGAAATAACAACCAAACGCTGACGGCAATTAAATTAATTTTCAAAGAAGATTAAAGTCAGTTTGAAGGAGAATAAAGTCATGAATTTATCTTGTGTTATTGTTTGTTGTAGTACTAAACATCGTCGACAGACGGATATCTGCTGTCTCAAACTGTAAGTATGTCCAAATTAACATATGAAGAAGAATGAAAGTTAATTTGGTTTTTATCCTTCATTATGTTTTGTTTTTACCAGTGAAAAGTACATGCTTGCAATTTTAAAGTGTTACGTTATTTTGAGCATTTGAGATACTGCAGCACCACATGTCAGTGACATTTAACTCTTAAACAAGAAATAAAAATTGCTGAGTTCACAATTTCATTTAATGCAAGAGTAACATTAAGGGGTCAGGTAACCTTTGAACTCACAAAATATATGAAAGAGAGACCTCTTAAGACATAAGAATTACAGCAACTCCATAGCTAATTGACTTTGAATTATAAAATTTAAAACACATATAATTAAAGGTATATTTTGTAAATTAAAATTCTCAAAATATGTATACACTCATATAAAACCTTTTTATTTATTTAAAAATATAATACACTTATTATGAAAGAATTTTTCTGGCATGCATTGCGCGCATGATTTTTCACATTTGAATTTCTAAAAAAAGGCAAGCTCTTTTTTAATGACTACATATATACTGTGTTCTCAAAATTACCAACGATGAAAATATTGAAATCCGTAGATCCCGAGAAAACAAAATAGAGAAAGTCGAAATATCGAGGGTTTTTTTTTTAAATCAAAAGTAGCCATGAATTCTAAACTTGTTACTTGAGAAACATAATAATAGGTGATTTTGTGCGTCTGTAGGTTTAACCCATTCAGGACTATGGATGCATATATGCACCCTCAAAAAGAGCATACATAATTTGTTTTAGGCACCAGTAAAAAATAAAAGTAATATTTGCTTTCTCTAATTAGAGAATTTTTGTGATAGTTTAAGTAAAGGTAGCTTTTTTTTAAAAAAAAGTGGTGCCAACCGAATAAAATTTGTGTAAAAGCTGCCTGTCCCGAAGGGGTTAATACATTAAGTCAAAATTTCATGAAATTCTAACCAAACACTTTTCAGAAATCGTGCACACAACAATCAAAACCACCCTTTTAATAAAATTGACTTTAAAGATCAGACTACCCCTTGATCATATAAAAAGAGCTCAGATTGTTTTAGACGTAACTCCTCTTCTAAAGAGAAGTTTTGCATGGGATTTGTTTTAAAATGTTTCTAGAGAATCATACTGAATTATAAGCTAATAAAAAAATCGAATTTTGACACTTTAAAGGGTACGTAACCCTTAAATAGCTGTTACCGTTTGCTTAGTATTCCAACTTAAAAACGGCCAATCTATTTAAAACACACTGTAAGTACAAAAGACCCTACAATGTATACTCGGAATTTAGGCGATGAAGCACTATAGGGGATATTTGCTATGTCAGTAAATGACGATAAATAAGATAGGTATAGAAAAAATAAAAGAAAACCGACGAGTTTAAGAAAGCATTTTATTCAACATAGCGCTACAGTAACTTCTCATGGGTATTCTCCATTAGTCATCTATTGAGGAAATATAAACTGGTCAATGGCAATTTTAATATTCACACTGATAATGAAAACATTTGGTTCTAAAATAAAGATACCTTCATTTTCAATTTTTCTGTTACTTCTGATAATTTCCATTCATATTAGCATTATGACTGAAAAAAAACAAACAAAAGAAACAATTATGATTGTTAAAATGTTTAATTAAAGCAATAGTACGTTTCTTTGTCATCAGAAATGTGTTGTACATAATATTAACGCCGATGATGGTGCCAACGACTTGCGGCATTGCTTTAGCTTAAATTGCTTTAGCTAAAATTTCTAAAAAAAATAAATTAATAAAGGGACTACAGCAAATAGAATTTCGTAGAATTCAGTAGATTTCTCAGTTAATTGGAAACTCAACACTAAAAATAATAATTAAAATACATTCTTAAGGCGAAAAAGAATTCCTTTAAAATTTCGAAACGACTCAATATATTTTTTTTTTAACCAAATTAAATTTTCTAGTTATGTGTATTGCTTTCTGCTGCATCAATATACAGAATATATTGAATTCATGAAAGTTTTTGTTTCTCGGTTTTTTATGGATTTACATGGATGTCATATATACCATTTGCCAATTTTTGTACGAATGCCAATCATTCTCTCTCTATGACATCTGGTTTAGCAGCTTACCCAAAAACGAATGCACAAAATGGAATGAACTGTCTTATTTAGTTTACATTGATATAAATTGGGACGGACTAGACTGTAGTGTGTATCGTCCAACAGGTAACAATGTATAGGAGTGTTTATCATAATATGCGTCATATCTATAGCTACTTATCTATCGAATGCATGGAATAGCACTACACTTAATAGGTAAGATGATTTTTACGAACAAATATGCTGATTCATTTTTGTTTTTTATTATTTTCACCCCTTTGAGGTAATTGCTACACTATGATTTTTGCGACGAACTTTATAGATGTATCCCAATTATCTATTGGTACAAATATGCCAAATTTTAAACTTAAGGTTAATATCTATACTAATAAAATAAAGTTTAGCCCAGTGTGTGTGTATGTGTGTGTTTGTTTGTCTGCGATAATTAGCAAAATCTAGCCCACATAGAAACCTGAAATTTTAGATTTAGGAAGTCCAAGCCCTCTCCTGGTGCACCTGAGATTCAGAATTTCAATCTTTTGATTATTTACTGAAATATTAATTGAAATCCACAAATAACTCATCAAAAATACTCTTTTTTTCTTCGGTTGTATAGAGTCTAAGTAATTAAATAAACTAGAGTAGCGATGCATATATAAGGACTTCTAAGGAAATAGTGTTAATATGTATTGCATTTACCAGCGTACATCCATGCTAATGTAGCGCCACCTGCACACGAAAAATTACACAGACCCTGTTAGAAACATTTTCCAGGCACGTTTTTCTTCATGATAATTAGCTGGGTTTAAGTATTTTTTTTTTACATGACATATATTATTATGACAGAGATTATAAATACAGAAAGCTTTATTTTACAGATTATTAGTTATATTTGCGGGGATAGAGAGGATTAAAGGTAAACAACTTTTTATTAAATAATGCATTTATTTTACTTGACCGCTTTACTTGACCGCATTTATTTTACTTTTCCCATAATTGACCCCCCTTTTTAATAAATCCAAATCTATTGCTCTGATTTCAACAGAACTAATTACATTTAACAAATTTAACATTCCTAGATTCACGCACTTAATTGCTGTTTTATATATAGAATAACGCTATTTTAAAATTACAGTTTTCGTAAAAATTAAATTTATGTTCCTGATAAAAGTACACAGCCCATATTCAGTTGATGCATACCAACAGTCAAAGTTAGTTATTTGTTATTGAGCACTTGACCGCGCCCTTTCCCACGGTCCCATCCTCAAGGTTTTTTCTCTAACTGTGCTTTATTTCCATAACTCAGCTAATAATATTCCGAACCGGTTCCATTTTGCTAATTTATTGTAAGTATCAGCATTCATACCTTCAGGATGTATTTCTACAAAGCAGTTAGCAGTATTTCCGAAAAATAGTCTAAGCCAAATTTCAAATTAGGTTCCTATCTTAACCAAATGAATCAATCTATAAAAATGCATAGTGGTTCTCCTAATTTGTCAGTTGCTGAAGGGCACTTGAACATCCGATCCCCTCCGGACCCTCCCTCAAGACTTTTTCTCTAACTGTGCCTTGTTTCCATATCTCAGCAACTAATTCTCCGATTTCAGCGCAACTGATTTCAAATATCATATTTAACTTAAACAAGAACGAAAAATCATGCGTCAAGCATAGATTATGTAACACTTTCCAACGCTTCCAAGATAATTTTACAAATCATTACCGTTTAATAAGCCGAAAGATAACATCTAAGTAAACAATTTCGAAAACGCATAACATATTTAAAAACATAATTTCAGGAATTTCCAACATATACAATATTCGGAAAAATATCGGAATACTTTTATTCAGCCCTGTATAGGATCTATAGATTTGCATATATAATACATAGGATGATAAATTTTAGTTTAGTTAGGAAACGCGTAGCACAGTTTAAAATTCTCCTTCTGGAGTTTCTGACAATAAACGGAAATGTGTTCGCGAACTTTTTTTCTGCCCTGTTTATGAAGTACAGAATTTATACACACCCAGTAATAGACAGAAAGTGAGTTCAATTTAAAATCGCGTTCAGCAACTTAAAACGCACGTCCAGGAATTATTGTTAACAGACAGTAGAGAATTATTTTGTGTGTCCCTGTAAATGAACGATGACTGCTATACACACAATATTCTGTAGTAAGCCTCTTGTAATGCACCTTAGGGATATATATAAATTTCAATGCGTTTAAAATAGTGAAACATTTAAATAAACCGCAGACGATTTTTCTCCATAGACGTAATGTAACGGAATTCTTTTGACTGTCCCTGTAAAGTAACTATAAGTGCTATGCACACCCTATTCCATATTAAGCTTCTTCTAATGCACCTTAGTGATATATATAAATTTCAATGCGTTTCAAATAGTGAAACATTATTTAAATAAACCGCAAATGATTTTTCCCCATAGACCGCAAAGTAACGGAATTCTTTTGAGTGTCCCTGTAAAAAAACTATAAGTGCTACACACTTCCGTTGAAATAGGGACCATGCTATAGATAACTACAATAACATATAAAAATTGCAGAGCAATCCGAACATATTTACGGGAGTTAGAGCACGGACAGACGGCAGACGGCCATACGGCAGATAAACCGAAGTCATAAACACTTTTCAACTAGGTTGGAAAGTGTTAAAAAAACCCTATAACATTAAAATAAATTTATGAGTAGCAGGTACCACTATTTCGAATAACAGTTTAAGCCAAATTTGTAATTAAGTTCCTCTAGCTTAACCAAACGAACGAGTTTTTAAAGGTGCATAGTGGTCTTACTAATTAGTTATTTGCTGAAAGGTACTTGAACATTCCCTCCCACCCCGGCCCCTCCTTCAGGGTTTTTTCCATAACTATGCCTCGTTTCCATAACTCAGCAACTATCTTTCCGATTTTTACGCAACTGATTCCAAACATTATAAATGACTTAATAGACACCCTCTAAAATATTAAACTAAATATATGAGTAGCAGTAACCGCTATTTTCGAATAATAGTTTAAGCCAAATTTGTAATTAAGTTACTAGTTTAAACAAACTAACGAATATTTCAAGGTACACAGTGGTCCTCCTAATAAGTCATTTGCTGATGGACACTTGAACACCCCCTCCCCCTGGGACCTACTTCAATGTTTTTTCTCTAACTATGCTCAGTTTCCATATCTCAGCAACTATTTTTCCGATTTCAACGCAAGTGGTTCCAAACATTATAATTAACTTAATAGTCACTCTATATAACATTAAACTAAATTTATGAGTAGCGGTTATCACTATTTCCGAATAACAGTTTAAGCCAAATTTGTAATTAAGTTCCTAGCTTCCCTTAGAACATCCCTTCCCACTCGGCATCTCCTTCAAGGTTATTTTCTCTAACTGTGCCTTATTTCAATAACTCGGCTAATAATGTTCCCATCTTCTCCAAACCAGCTCAGTTTTGAAGCACGCCTACTGTACACTGCCGTAGGCCTGTCTCAGAGGTTCGTTAGGAAAGAGGTTTTTTTAGAACAAAATGTTTCCCTGGCGGTGGAAGGTAGAAATAAAAGATTTTCCGTAGCTTACGCGCATGCCCGGCATACGGTGCCGAAGCCATCGAAGACCATGGTCAGAGTTTCGTTTTTAAACAGATTTAAGTTTATTATACGAGCTCGGGCAACGCGGGGTGGGTCAGCTAGTTAATAATAAAAATAAACTTTGTAGATAACAGAAAATAGATATGCATATATAGAATATAAATATATAAAATACAAAATCAACCATATTCAATTTTTACCAAAACCATTTTAACAATTTTAACATTTTTAGCTTCACCCAAAGCGTTTAATTGCTGTTTTATATAGAGAATACCACTATTTTAAATCTCAGCTAATAATGTTCCGAACTTCTCCAAATCAGTTCCATTTTTAATAAATTATCGTAAAAATCAGCATTCATACCTTCAAGTTGTATTTCTAGAAAGTAGTTACGAGTATTTCCGAATAATAGTCTAAGCAAAATTTCAAATTATGTTCCTAGCTCAACCAGATTAGTTATAAATTATTATATTAGTTTAAATATTAGTATATAAAAAATCCTAATTAGTTAATTGTTGAAGGAGACTTGAACATTTGCTCCCCCCCCCCCCCCGCGGCCCCTTCTTCAAGGTTTTTCTCTAACTATGCCTCGTTTCCATATCTCAGCAATTATCTTTCCGATTTGAACACAAGTGATTCCAAACATTATAATTAATTAATAGTCACCCTGAATAACATTAAACTAAATTTATGAGTAGCGGTTACCACTGTTTCCGAATAATTGTTTATGCCAAATTTGTATTTAAGTTCCTAGCTTAACCAAACGAACGAAAATTTAAAGATGCATAGTTGTCCTCCTAATTATTCATTTGATAAAGGGCACTTGAATATTTGCTCCCCCTCCGGCCCTTCCTTCAATTTGTTTTCTCTAACTATGCCCCGTTTTCATATCTCAGCAACTATCTTTCCGATTTCAACGCAAGTAATTCCAAGCATTATGCTTAATTTAATAGTCACCCTCTGTAAAATTAAATGAAATTTATGAGTAGCGGTTACCCCTATTTCCGAAAAATAGATTAAGCCAAATTTGTAATTAAGTTCCTAACTTAACCAAACGAGCGAATTATTAAAGACGCATAGTGGCCCTCCTAATAAGTTTATCCTTTTCTGAAGGATACTTGAACATCCCCTCCCCTCCGACACCCCCCCCCCCTTCAAGGTTATTTTCTCTAACTGTGCCTTGTTTCAATAACTCGGCTAATAATGTTCCCATCTTCTCCAAACCAGCTCAGTTTTGTAGCACGCCTACTGTATAGTGCCGTAGGCAGCGGGAACTGTCTCAGAGGTTCGTTCGGAAAGAGGTTTGTTCAGAAAAAATCCTCCCCTGGCGTTGGAAGGGGTAAATAAAATATTTTATGGAGCTTACGAGCATGCCCTGTATACGGTGCGGAAGCAATCGGAGACCTTGGCCAGAGTTTAGTTTTTTAACTGGTTCGTTTTTTCCGGTCAGCTAGTAAATATATGTTAGACCAGTTTTAGCTTTGAATACACAACAGATTTTTTGATTGTAAAAGTGTAATTACATGTTAAATTTGACATAATACTCCATACTTTACATTCATAATTGCTATTTAATAATTTATTTATTTAGAGTAATATTAGGGTGTATCAATTAATTTCTTTCTTTGAATTGTTTTATATCAAAGCAGGCACCTGGCATATTATTACCCCTATTGTTCAAAATTAAATGTTATTTAAGAGGTTATATGTCCCTCTATATTCCATAACCAAACATACATTTTTCTTTCATTTTTGTTCACTTAAAGAGTGATACAAACGTTGAGAATTTTTTTAAATGTTAAGGCATTATTTTAAACTAGGCCTTAAAACCAAAATCTGTAAAATTCATGCAGTTGGAGGACAGGACAAGATTAGCTTCGGGACAGTTAAAAACAAATCCACACGTTTTAAGGAATTGGACCCTCGCTTTGAAATCTATCCAGAAGTGACAGGCCATCAGCTGGGAATTCTGACCAGTTGAAGAAGAAATTAGAAGAGAATCCACCCACTGACTTCCTTCAAATTTGTTTAAACTTCTGTAAAACTTGTCATGCGGTGTCTATGTGTGTCCTTGTTCCTCCGTCAGTTTTTGGATGTCAGTGGGCAGATTTTTCTCTAATTTCCTTTTCAAATGGTTAAAATTCTCAACTGATGGTCTGTCATTTCAGGGTTTGATTTCAAGACAGAGGTCCCCTTCCTTAAAACGTCTGGATTTATTTTGAAGTGTCCGGACACTAGTCTTGTCCTGGCCTCCAACTGAACTAATTTTGTGGACAGCTTTATTGGTTTTAAGGTCTAGTTTAAAATAATGCCTTAAGACTTAAAAATTATCAACATGTCTATCACTCTTTATGTGACCTAAAAATGAAAGAAATAAGTGTGTATGATTATAGAATATGTAGGACATATATCCTCTTAAATAAGATTTTCTGTTCAACAATAGGGGTGTGAAAGTGCCATCTACATGATTTGTAATAAAGCATTCAAAAAACGAAAATTCTTTAGAGACACCAAAATATATAAAAATTGCCTTATATAATTTATCTTTAAGAGGCCAATCATGGTCTTCATTCTTAAGAAAATTGCTTCATAGACACCGTATACCATTTTTCCTATCAATTTGAGACAGTTCCGCATCAACAAAAGACTAGTTAGCATATGCAATACGTTGAGAAACAACATCGCTTTGGTACAGTATACCGAGATTGAGTATTTTAAAAATGTAGTGAAAAAGTACAATTTATGCACAGTTTATTTAAAAAATAGAGGATTATTTACAAACTGGAAAATTTTAAACTTAAATACATTTTATTCTATTGCATATAAATTTATCGCTATATGTCCGAGAATTATTGGACATATTTACGAAACAGTTGGGGAAGTTAAGAACAGTTGGGGTTTTTCGATGTCACATATTAATAAGATCTTTCCGAATGTTTTTCGCAGCATTATTATTCCTAGAACTTTCCCCAAAAAGATTGGACATGGTTGTCCGATTGCTTGGCTTCTTTGATCTCCATATATAACACAGTTGGATTTTTTTATGTGGGATTGTGCGTATCAGACGCCATGTACTATTTTGCAGGAACTGAAACAGCGTATCACAGCTGCTGTTCTATCCATAACTCTTCAGATGCTTTCAAATACAGGGACATAGCTACTACACGTAACCAAGAGATCTCAAATCGAGATGTATTAACTTTTGTACTTCTATTGCAAGTTAGTAAACGCATTTTGTTTCTATACCATCTAGTTTCTGTTTTACATATCTTTGAAATGTGTCCAATGATTTTCGGACACCCTGTATTACGCCGCAAACATTGCGGCTGAACGCTCTCAGTTCCTACTGTGAAAGAAATAATGAAAACTATGCCGTGAACCTACTTAGAAAATAACACTATTTAATAGAAAATTAATCACGGTAATTCGGAAAAAAATTTGTATCCTCAAACTTTTTATTGTTTTAAATGGATTTGTTATATAATGGATTTAAAAGAAGCCAAACAATTTAATTAAAAAATCTAGCAACATCTTGATGTGTTTAGAAATTCAATTAATATTGAACACTCTTTTTCTCCTTTTTATCGGCTTAAGTATCAGCTAACATTCTCTTTACGAAGCTGCTTTTAAAATAAGAGTTTGTATTTAAGAAAAAATAGCCAGGTATTATATTTAACTTAAGCACCGACATTATTTTAAGTAGACAGAGGATAATTTTTCTCTACTTTAGGCCCAATTACTTTTGACACAAAATGTCTATTTTTTCTTTTTTAATTACACAAGAAGATTAAAAGATCAACGAAGAATAATGTAAAATTACAAATATGTTGTGCACCATGTTACAGAAGTTTTATGCATCACTTTTATTAAATGTATAATATTTTGAAAATCATAAATTTGATCGTAAATAAAAGATAGTTTTTCTTGTATTCTTCAAAACAAAACAAAACAAAAAAAGTACCATGAAAAGAATGCTAGAGATTGTAATTTTTTAATCTCAAATATATTTTGTAAGAAAAATGATAAGAACTGTCATTCTAATTATTATTCATGTATCAATTGACTGCCTCAATACGCATTATACTTGAACGGATCAACTCTGCATATGAAAGAGGGATCCTCACCTTTTATTACAATTGCCCGTATTTGTAAACATGGTAATGGTATAAATTCCCTACTGGCCATCAATGTTGCATTAAGTAATTTTAGGTTTGTGTAAATAATTACAAAATAAACGATTTTTAATATCATATTAAAACTTAAACAGCAATTAAAAATAAGTATAAAATATATATTCTAATTAAATTTTTCAGCAGAGTTGATAAAATGAGCCTGCGCCGCCAGACGCCTGAGTGGCGCCAGTTGGGCGCGTCAACCGCCGCACCCAAGTCCCAAAAGACTTATAACGCACTCGACCAGGAGAATCCTCCTGTAAGCGCTGCGCCGGTGGGAGCAGCGCCACCTGCAGCAGAACTGATAAATTAAATATGTATAAAATATTTATTTGTTTGAAACAATCAAATGTATTTAATTTATATTAAATATAAATATGTTTAAAAATTTATCTAATACAATAGTAATGCAAACTTTGAGAGCAAAAGCGAAACAAATTGATTGGTATTTTGTTGATTTAGTGGCAATAGTAGTTTAATATCCCCATTTTCAGTAATATTTAAATGTGACCTCGTTTATAACAAAACAAAACAATACATTTAAGGTCTGTAAAATCAAATTCAGCAAGATACGAAGATATGAATAAATTGAAAATTTCCCCCAACTTTATTGGATATAAGCTAGATGTAACAGACAACGGAATAAGGACAAATTTTCGCATCCGAAATATCGCCAAATGTAATCTCCTGACAAAGAATCATGAGGAGTTTATTTCGCGCTGATAAAATCTCACAAAAAATAATGCATGGGTGAAATGTAAAATTTCAATAAGAAATTTTTGGTGGGTAAGGAAAGAAAATATCCCTCTAATTTTAATTGGGCTTGATACCAATTGAAAAATAATATTTATATGTTTATTGTCTGAGTGCAACGAAGACTCATACACAGCGCAGTATTACTTTGCCCCATATATAGCTACGATGGATATTAAAACCTTTCGTCAAGCATAACTCAAAAAATATTTAACGGATTTCGTTCAAATTTTTACAGCAGGTACCTATAAAGGTGACAACGACGTCTATTTATTACCAAGAATAAATGCTAAACCGTTTGGAAATTATATTAAAAAAATAGATAAAAAAGCACAATTAAAGTACATACGTCACGAAATTTTGTGGTACGTCATTTTCACCGGCGCGAGATTTTCGTAGACAATCGGAATTGAAAAGTTCATGGAGTACAAGGAGCAAAAAAAATATGCACGCACTAATATTCAGCACAATAAAATATATTTCAATTGAGTAGAATTCGAAAATTAATCTGGATTTTTTTCTCTTTGAAAGAAAAACCCCGCAATAACTTAGTAGACTTGGTATTAGAGATTTGGCGCAAATCTCAGCAATAGCAGCTTTTTTTATTTCTCATGTGTAAATAATAAAAAAAAATTCTTTGGTGTTTAAATAAAAGGTTTCGATTTATGGCATTATTTCTTTTTTTTTCTCTTTTTAGCATTTTAAATGGGATTAATGAAAGGCATGTATTTTAAATTAAATGAGTGAAAGGTTTATATTTAAATGAAATGAATTCAATATGAAAATGTTATAGGAACAATATTTGGCGATTTATCAACTGCGCCAGGATAACATAAAAGTAGAGATCGACCGAAATTTCGGTTTCGGTTTCGGTTTCGGCACAAAATCTGAGTTTCGCCGAATATTCGTTTTCGGCGAAACTGCTGCCAAAATTTCGGTCTGACCGAAACTCGACCGAAACTATTTGTATTTCAAAATCTCGTTCCTTCTTTCGGAAATTTTCAACTTTACTCATTGATGTGAGTTGTATCGGCTCAAATGAGACACTGTTTATTGCTGTGAACTCCACTGTTTATCTTTATCGGTCATGACTAATCCATGAAGCTAGTGTAAATTATAAAGCAATCAATGCATATATACGACTAAACTTAAAAGACGCTTATCACGTGATCTTTAAAAGCTGAAAACTTAACAGTAATAGAAAATTTTTACTTTAAAACTCCAGATTGTTTCGAATGCTTTATGAGAAAGGTGTTGTTAAAACATATGAAGATTTACGAAATTTATTACAAAACATATATCGATATATGTATACTTAAAATATTTTTTTATTAGATCAAATTCGTATAATTGGAAACTATTTCCGTCTTATTGCTAAATTAATTACGTTTTATTTTACAAAAATAGTTTTGGATAGAGGCACAGAGAGTCAACTTGGCACCCGAAATAAAAATTTTCAAACAGGGGTGCCATTTCAACAGTTTGTTAGGGAGGCAGGGAGTGGTAAAGATTTTTTTAGGGGGGGGGGTGAGTGAGCAAAGATTTATTTTGATCTTATTGTGCACATCCTAAAAGGAAATTGACAACTGTTACATTTTTATCCTTATATATAATATATATTTAAAATTTGATAATACTAAATAGTGTTAAACATGTCTCACTTTGAGAATATTGAAATGGAAAATAAAGTTTATAATTAATAATTTCTAAGCTTAAAATGTTGTCCTAATGCTAATTTTCCTTTTTTAGTCAAATTGAACAAATTATTTTAACTTTTGTGCCCTTTACTTAAACTTTTGCTTAAACAATTACTTTTACTTAACCAATACTTAACTGTATACTTAAACAATTTAAATGTAAAATATTAACGAACTGAAAATATGAATATATTTAAAAATTAAATATTCATTATTGAATTTGTTTTACATTATTTAACTGCATTGTTAATTAATTATTGATAAATGCCTATAATTTTTGGTTGTTATAAAATAATAAAATATAAAAGTTGTATTATTCATGTTTCATTTTTGTTTGAAACTTATACACACACATATATATGTACGTTTGTTTCTTAGAAATGTGGTTCAATACACGTATAATTAATAAATTAATTAGTAAAGTAATTAGTTATTATTAAGTATTTATTAATTATTTGTTATTAATTAATTAATTAATTAATTAATAATTATATGCAGCTATATATGTATTAATCAGTTTTTAAATTTTTTTACACTTTCGGTTTCGGTTTCGATTTCGGCCGAAAGTGGGAAGATCACCGAAATTCGGTTTCGGTTTCGGTTTCGGTCTTAAAACCTGTTTCGGTCGATCTCTACATAAAAGTACCAATATATCAAACGGTATGTAGTATGTGAAATGAAACAGTTATAATCACCCATCGTACAAGAAAAAAACTAATATTCTGCATTCAGAGGGAAAAATCCATCTCCTGTGCCGTAAGATTTGGCGAGTTCTTTTTTGGTTATAAGTTTTTCGATGTGATTGTTGGGATCTGAAGGATTTGGCTTACTTTTTCTAAATCTTATTTTTTTGCAGATGTAGTATTATGTAAATATATTTTTTAGCAGATATTTTTCTATTTTGTATATTTTCTATTTGGCATTTGGAAAAGAGATTTTTACCTTTTTATCTGTGCATTCGGAAATATTAAAAAATAAAAAAAGATTTACATATATCAAGCGCTTAATTTTTATACGGACCACTTCTCCATTTTTAGATTTGGTACTTTTCGGTTAGCCGGGCGCCAGTGAAATTTATATATATATGTATACATATATATACATATATCTATACATACACACATTTATATATGCATGTATGTATATATACATATATATATACACATACATATATGTGTGTATGTATACATATATATATATATATGTATATATAGATATATACATTTCACTGGCGCTCGGCTAACCGAAAAGTACCTTAGATTTTAAATGCTATTTATTATTTACTAGCCGTTTATTAATTGTTTACAATTTAACCACCTGACAATAACATTTATTTATCACAAAAATGCCTCTTAGGTTTGTTATATAAGTTTGTTTATGTGTTTTCATTACTTATTAAAATATCGAATATGGCGATAAAATTTCATTTTAGCATCGTGCTTAAATTTTTAAGATGGCGCAAAAACATGCTTTAATAAACGTATGTTTGTAAATATTTGAAAAACATGTTTTACCGCGCTCTTGAAAAATTTTGTAAGTTGCTAAAACTACCTTTTGGCACCATTTAAAATTTTTTTCGCCAACCGACATAGGATACGAAACTTTTTCCCATTCAGATACACATGCAAGGTTGGTCTCAAACAAGAGTAAAGCTAGCAACAATATTGTTTTAACTCTATAAGAGTTACAATAATGATATTAAATACTCCGATTGGCTTTGGGCCCAATTACGAAAGTTTCTCCTACAAAAAAACTGTAGAAGAAGTCTTTTACATTTGTTTCAAATGAAGCTCGGTCTACAAGGTATTAGTTAATAATACAAACAACACTAATGGCATGGAGGCAAAAGTTTTAATTTAAATGTATATATTTTAAACCCTTCCCCCCTACCCCTCCTACCCCCCCCCCAAAAAAAAAAGAAAAGAAAAGAAAAGAAAGTTACAGTAATGAATTTAAAATGGCGTTAAGCCACGCTTTCTGACATAAGCAATTGGCTGCAAACGCGATAACGAAACTTAATAACATGTAGCTAATATAGCCCTCAGGGTACTTTGCAGTTATACAGACCTTGTGGTTTTTTTAAAAAGCTTGAGACAATTCAGGTTTAAGAAGTTGAGATTTACTGTCAAATGATATAAACAACTATGAACACAAAACTGATGAATTATTATTCAGGTTTATGTATGTATTTTAAAAAAATGCATCTGATTACACTTATTAGATAAATTACTTCTGTTTGCATTTAATAACTGATAAACGGCTTCTGTATAATAAATGAACTGTTTAAATATTGGGAAGAGGTGGCGAGAGGTAGAAAGACGAGTAAACAAACGGGTAGACAGACGGGTAGTGAGATGGGTAGAGAGACGAGTAGCGACATAGGTAGACTGACGGATAGCGAAACGAATAGACAGACGGCTAGAGAGAAAGGTAAAAAGAGGGTAGCCAGATGGGTCTCGAGACGGGTAGTGACACCGGTAGACTGGAAAGTAGCGAGAAAGGTTGTGAGACGCGTAGCGTGGTAGATAAAGAGACGAGTAGAGAGATGAGTACAGAGACGAGTTGACTGACGGGTAATGAGATTGATAGCGAGACGGGTGAAGAGTCGGGTACAAAAACAGACGAATAGTGAGACGGGTATACAGACGAGTAGAGAGACAGTAGATGGGTACGGAGATGGGTAAGAAGATGGGTAGAGAAGCGTATAGCCAGACGGGTAGAGAGACAGATGGATAAATGGGTAGCGAAGTGGATAGAGACACGGCTAGACATACAAGTAGTTAGACGGATAGACAGACGGTTAGAGAAATAGATTGGCGGGTAGCGAGACTGGTAGAGGAATATAGAGACGGGTAGCGAGACCGGTAGAGAAATATAGAGACAGGTAGCGAGACGTGTAGAGAGATAGACAATCAGTTAGAGAGACGGGCAGAAAAACGGATAGGGAAACAGACAGATTGTGGAGAGACAGACAGACAGGCAAAAGAAAAGTCTGCGGATTGGCGCTGTAAAGGCGCATTAAAGGCGCAGGGGGCAGAGCCTCCTATAGAATAATCAAGAAGTATCTGTTAAGCTTAACTTTGTAATATTTTCAATTTTGCCGATATGGAGATTTAATGTAAAAGTTATTGTACAGAAGTCATCGAAAGATTTTTTCTATACTTTAATAGTAATTTAGACTATAGTTTTGCAATCTGGTTTGTAGCAAAACATTCTATCAATGTGGTTTGAAGTGTAAGAGTTTTTATAAACAGTTATACAAATAATAGATATATAATCAAGGAAGAAAAATTTTAAATTCACACACAAAAAAGGTGCAACAATGAAATTAAATTTGCGTTAAGCCACGCTTGATAGAATAATCTATTGGCTGCAAATCCAATTACGTAACTTTATAAAGTTTGGCGTTTTAAAAGATCCGGCGTTTTTTTTTTTTTCAAGTTTTGCGCAATACGCGCTTAAGAAAATGAGATCCTTTGCCACATGTTAAAAGAAATTATGACAACACATCTGATGAACGGTACTTTTTTTCTATTTTTTAACAGTGTATATGAATTTATATATGATATTTTGTAATTCTATCATTTAATTTGCTCTTTTTCTTTATATTGTAATTGTTAACCCTATGTTCTCAGCAATATCACTCAGACTAATACCTTTGAGGGAAGTCCTAGTTTATTTCATTTTATTCATAGCATTGAACACACTACATTTCATTTACAAAAGAAAAAAGTAATATTTCTTACAAAATGTAAGTTAATAAGTAAATGAATATTCTCAGCTTGAAATTGCAAGTTTTGATAATGGTCAGCCGATAAACAACCATAATCTTTAACAACAATCATTTTCTCTTTGCAGTGCATGAATGTATCATTCTTTTCCATATATGAGTTGCTCCATATTATTTCATACAATAATTGTGCCTTCTTTATATACAGTATACTTTTCAAATGGACTGGTGATTGTAATCTAAAAAGCCCTAAAATCGCTGTAATATACAATTTTCTACTTATCTTTTTTTTTTCTTAGAGTAGTCGGAATAAAAGCAAAACTTGCATTAAAACGCATTATTTTGTTCGTTGCAGACAAATTAAAAAATTATTTCTAATTGCTAAACATGTTTCATTTTTCTTAGTTTGTGGAATAATTTACTAATGATTAATATTGGACTAAAATTGTAACATTTAGTGATATAGATTACATTTTTCTTCTGCCACAAATGCCGAAATTCCTCTGACTGCCTACTATTATTGTGTCGAAGTCACTGTATGGGTTACATGATCTGTCAATCACTCATGTGCAGGACTGTCTCGAGTATTTTGGAAAAATAAATTTCTGCATCATTTCATAACCTGTGAAGGATGATGAGCGACACTGTTTAACATATATTGCTTTCATGGGACCTTTGGTAGGTAGAATATATTAATTAGACAGTTCAACGTTAAAGTATCGGTATTTTAACAATGTTAATGAAATCATGGCAATGTTTGCAATCAGTTCCGATTTCAAGCATAAAGCAGGCCAGACACCGGAGCGACTAGAGCTTCTATACTACAGGCTGAATCATACCGCCATTTAATAACCCAACGGACCAAAAACCAAGCTAAAACCGGTTAGCTTACCGTAGTAGTGGACGGGAATGGGTGATAGTGACAGGGACGGCAAACACTTGCTCGGGAAGTTTCCTAATGCTGAGCTGGGTTACAATATGGCGGTTATTTTGAGCAACAAGATGGATATACGTCAGCTCCCCTTATAGGAGGCTTAGAAGCGACAAGCGACACAACGTACGAGTCATGAGACAAATTCAAAAATTCAAACCTGTTTCTTCTTTTTTTCCAACTTGTTAACAAAGAAGAAACCGGTTTGAATTTCATAATTTGTCTCCTAAATAACAGGTTGCGTCACCTCAGTTTGCGGCCTAACTTGGGATCTGCGAAGAAAGTATTCATCGCATGATGAAATAATGAAACAAGTACTTGAATTACTCACTGTAGAGATAACTTTTGATATAAATATTGTTATTTCATTCAGCGACCGCTATTATTTGATCCAATGTAATAATTGTAATAAGAAATATCTAAAAACCAATTCCCTATAAATAAACTTCACAGTAACGAAAATTAAAAGTGAAAGACATAAGAAAAGAGAGAAAAAGAAATAAGGAAAAGGGGAAATAAGAAAAAAAAAGGAATAATTCTTATATATACATTTAGATATAGATGTGTGTGTGTGCATGTATTTACCTGTGTGGTTGTGGGTCTGTGAGTGTGTACGTATGAGAGGAAGAAAAAAACAAAACGAAATGAATCACTGAATAGGAAATTTGTAGCTGAGAAATGTATTTCTTTTCAAACAATAAGCTTTGAATCTCTCTTTTTATTTTAGCAAATTTTCAATAAGTGCTTAAATCCTTATTTTTAATGCGTTTTTTCTCCTCTTAAGAAGTTTTTTAAAGTGATACGAAGAGCATTTTGAAGAAGCGACTTCTTACAATTTCGGTTTACTTAATTTAATTGAAGCAAATAACAGTACTTGAACAGTACTTCTTATCAGATAAAAATATTTTAAAGAATATGACGCTTTTTTTAATATGGGATTATTTAATGGTGAATAGGAACTTATCGCAAGTGTGTTTGAGTATGTTTCTTCAAGATGTTTTATTTATTTATTTTCTGTAGTACGTTTAATAACAATGAAAAGCATTTTCGGGAATGTAGGGAAAATCCGTACTATCTGGTGAAACCGGATATCTCAATTTTGACTCCAATTGAGTATTTCTTTAGCGAAAAACATGAAAATACTTAGCTCTAGTGAATACGAAAAAGCGGTCATTGCCGTATTCTTATACTGGCAGTTGCACAATTTCTGTCTTAGAAAGTTTATTTTAACATTTTTTTCCGTTTAAATGTTTGGCTGCTTTTCAATGTGAAAAATAAGAATACATTTAAAATAGTTGAAGCTTTTTTATATTATTGTGTGTCGCATATTTAATAAGTATATGTGTTCCACAATTAAATTGTTGATAGCATTTACAGGTGAAATTTTATGGATTACTTTCCGATCTTCATAGTATTGGTGTAAGACCGGATATTCTACGTATGATAAAATCTAATATTGGAAAATAGAAGTTCACGTGCCGATAAATAATACTTGGAGAAAAGGCAGTCAAAACTATAAAGACAATAGTGATTTTGAATGTTCTAAAGCTGATTAAAAGAGGAATAAGTTTTCTGCAATCTCTAAAATTGTAATGGATATATTTAAATTTTCGTCTTTAAATATTGAATCATGTATTTAAATATCTACATTAAATTTGTCTTTAAATATTGAAACATATTCATGACAGGTTTTTCTCAAATCACTGTTGCCGCAAAAATAAAATACCGCATTATATCGTTCTCAACAATGATTATAAAAAAAAGTCCTTCCGGCCTGTACCGGGAGGAAAAGGTAGCTTTCCTATATCTTCGTTTTAAAATTTTAGCTAATGTTACACGAAAACAGCAAGTTAAAATGCAAAGAAACGTTTACAAAAGATTCGTTAATACTGAATTTGAATAAGAAATTCGCCAAATTATTGAGCAATAGCCAAATTGGCTTCATTTATAAAAACTTATTTTGGTCGCCAAATTTGGCGATATTTCGCCAAATGTCGCCAATTTTGCCAATTTTGTCGCCAATGTCGCCAATTTTGGCGCTAACGGATATGAATATATAGTTTTATGCGTATGATTGGGAAAATTATAACAACAATGAAAGAAAATAGTTTGCGAGTAATCGCGTTAATGTGCTGTTTTGTTTCAAAATGTCAGCCACCCTAGAATTTCAAACTGCTCTATCTAAGCAATTTTTTAAGATAGAGGTAAACCGAAATATGCTCTGGAATCCTTGTATCAAGGCCTAACACTTAATTAAAAAATAAATTTGAATTTTTAATTTTTTGTATATTTATTTTAGTTTTAAATTTTTAAATGGCAGCCATCTTGAAACAAAATGGCGGACCAAGCTGGCCAACGAACTCGGTCGAGACATTGGTTAGCTTAATACACACAATTAGTTTCATCTAAATTGATTTATAAATACGAGCGTTATCGTATGACATAGGTCAGATATATATATATATATATATATATATATATATATATATATATATATGGATATATCTATATACATAAATCAACATTTGAACGGAGGGTGGTTTTGGGGTCTGGGGGTCATGATCGGTGAAAATATATCGAAATTTCCCGGAACTGCTTTCCTCCGAACGGCTGCAATAGGTAGCTTTATACATTTTTGTATTGAAAGCTACCTAAAAATAGTACAAAAACGATAAAGTGTCTACACGGGTTTATTTTATATTTATGATTAATAAGCAACACTGAAAGTCAAATGTTTAAAAGAAAACGACACCATTGATCTATCGAAACAGTGGTATATTTCACGTGTACTTTAAAATATATGCTTTCTTATATAAAATTAAATTAAATTTTATATGTATTAAAATTTTTTTTATATGTTTCTTTCCGAAGTAAATGACGTCATATTTTAATGCAGTTAAAATACGATTGCTATTTTTATCTCGCTCGTGATTTTTGTTATCTTCGATTACTGTAACTTTCATGGAACAAATAACATGATATTCTGGTTTGACTAATGATGTTTGCAGTTATTTTTATTCCTAATTTTTCTTTAGAAGTTTAAATCTGCATCTAAAAATATTAAACATTAATAAAAAATACTAGACTGAAGTGCGAAATCTTCGCACGGGTACACTGGTTTGATTTTATATTCCAAAATTGGTCTCTTCCGTCTGCAAATCGTTCGATCTCCCCGCAAGAATGACATAAATCTCACTCTTGTGTTCGCAATATTCGTTTCCGCTAATGAGCATGCACATGAGGCTATGCACATGAGACTAAGCACATGAAACGCCATTTCATGCCAAATCGAAGATGCCGCACAACATCCCCAGCTGTATTTAGTATTTTTTTTTAATAAGACCGTTAAAATCCACAATACATCACGAGCGATGTTGTGAGATATTTTATTGTGTAGTGCATATTCACATATAACCTCTTGAAACCTGGAGTTAAAATAATACTACAAATACACATTATTTGAGTTTGCACAAACAAAATAACACCGTATATGACAGAAAGGGCCCTTTCTCAGAAATTGATACTTTTAGGGACTGGTAGTTTTGGTTCACAAATATATGGACTAAAATTACTAGCAAACTTAAACTATCAATTTAATTAACATTAACATAAATTCACGCAATAATAAATTTAAGAGATTTAAAGAAGTGAATTATCTATAAATCCTCATTTTCTTATTTTAAAGTGTTAAGTTAAAAATAATTATGAAAATTTCTTACATTCTTGGCCATACTGACGTAACCCCTTCGCGACGAGCGTCCTTTACAGAATTTTTACTCTTTTACCTTCGGTTTTTCAAAACAGAAATTTTCGGCTAATTGAATCGCAGAAATGCTATCATTAAATAAGGCAAAGGTTACAATAAAAAGTAAATGGTGGGAATCATGGAGGATTCTGAGCATCTTGCGCGTCACGTATACGTGTCGCTCGTCCCCAAGGGGTTAAAGGCATTTTGCAAATTCAGATGAAAATAACATTTAATTTATAAGGAAATATGCATCCGTGCTGCCATTTATTTAATAGTTTTGTTCTAAATAAAAAAAAAAACAAAAAAAAAACCATTCAGCTATATAGAAACAAAGTAAAAATGTAAAAAAAAAACATTCGGCTATGTAGAAATAAAGTAAAAATGTAAAAAAAAAATATAAATAAAAATCAATCAACTCAGTTTTTATGAGGAAAAGAATAGAGATTCACATTTGTGAACCTCACGTTTGAAGAGGATGTATGTGTGAACACCATATTTGTTACCGTAGTTACATCCGTTCATAAATTAATCGGCTGTGCAACTTATACGCTTTTCACCCTGTACTACAATGTAATGGTTCTGAGCATTCGTTGGTGATTTTAAAATTAAAATCTAGATCAATAAAGAATTTGATTTATCTCCAAGTTAAAATAAATTTCATTATCAGAGATTTGACTTTATTTATAGCTTTTTAACACCTTGAGGACGGGATTTAAAAACAAAACAGAAAAAATATGCGTCAAGCATAGATTTTGAAACACTTTCCAACACTTCCATAGTACTATAACGAAACTTCGCCGTTTAAGAAGGTGAAAGAAGGTATCTTAAGTAAACAATTAAGAAAACGCATAACAACTGAAAACGTACTTTTAGAAATAACCATTCATTGACAACAATGTATCAAGTCCTTTGTGTATCCCTCTATATGTATTTATATTCTAAACATCTCTTAGCATACCAAATATAGTTCAGTTGTAAAATTAAAAACTCAATAAAAAAAAATCCTTAAGCAATTCACGTTCATACGCAGTGACGCTTACGAATTCTTTTGTGTAGCCCTATGTATGATCGACAGAATTCATACACGTCACGTACAGAAGCTGTTTACACATATTGGGAAAGATTTTGATGATAATTTAAAAAACAATGAGAAACAACAAGGGCAAAAACTGGCAACATGTAATAACGTGAAAATTGAAATATTGGCTGTTATGAAAAAATATCGTCTGCTACTGAAATAACACGCGAAAGAGGCATGTGGCTTGACGGTTATATATTTGCTCTTTTTGAAGAGAATTATTCATATTCTATTATTAGAGAACGTTGCGAAAAGCATGGTTTTAAAGTGTCGAAGCATAAAATAAGTGATATTATTAATTGCAAAGGAGAAATTGTCAATCTTTAAAGCTATCAAAAAGAAAACACCAAAAGAACTATCCGAAAAAGGTGTGTAACGTCTCTAACATTTCTAAAGTACGGTCTATGGTTGTGATGGAAAATCCAAAACCTCAAAGCCTTTGCATACAACCTTTGCATACAACTGCAGCAACTGTAAATAAAATAATTACTAGAGATTTAAATTTAATTAAAGCAAATAAACTAATCGCCTGCTACAAGACACGCTGTTGATAGAAAAGCAAGATGCAGACTTTTATATGAAAATCATTTAGCAGGTGATAAGTGGAAAAAAATTGTCACAATTGATGATGCTTGGATTTATCGAAATGACTGTAATAAAACAATATATATTTATTACTGGAAAAGAGGCCAAAATTTTTTTTAAAACTTTGTTCCAAACACTGCAAAGAATGTGTCTCTAAAGGATTTATGGTGATTGTTGGAATCTCTTACAACGGAAAATTAAAAATCAGAAAAGTGGAGAAAATTTTTAAAATTAACTCTACTTATTATAAAAACAATGTTCTAATTCCTATTTTTAAAGGAGAAATTCCAAAACTTTATCCTACGGACGTTAAAAGTGCTGAGTTCCACATAGATAAAGCGAGAGCCATACATCCAAAATACTGTCGCATTTCTCAAACAGACCAACGAACAGACTCGAACAGATGTATTTACGTCAGATTAAAAGACGTTTTTTAACGAAAAGTAGGAAAAAAATAGATTAGAGGAATAAATAACTATTCTTAGCAAAAATACAAGCGAACTTCGTTTCTTCCACATTAATAATATGTATATTTTTTTCTTTATTAAAAAAATTTAAATTATTTTCTAACACTTATATTTAAATAAAAGTTCATTTCTTAAATTAAAATGCAAAAATTAAAGAATATGTAGAAAACAATATTTTTGTTTACAATTTTCATTAAAAAATGTATTTTCGTATGTTTTTATACAAAAATGGAGAAAATATTTTAAAAGCAGAATGTTTAAAGTTCAAAATATTTTTCTATAGTTTCCACAATATTTTATATTGTCTGTTTAAATACAGGAAAGTACGCTTTTCTGAAGAATAATTTTAATTAAAAGTGCTATTCATGCTGGATTATTGAATTGTGTCTTGAATGTAAATATTTTAACACGTATACAGCGATACAGGAACGCGTATTTCATTTATGTTATTGAAATTTACCTTTATCTCCATTTTTCGCACTGTGTATGTGCTGTTACTAAATAAATTTCTAAAGAAGTATTCACACAATTATAAATCCTGATTACTTTTTCAAGAATTTTCTTGTTTATACTTTAGATATGAACAACAAATTTTAAATGATATCTATAAAACAAAGAAATGTTTACGTAAAATTAAATACATCATTTATTTCTTGTGCCAAAATTTTTTTACCAAACTGATTTGCTCTTCGTTACATTTTTCAAAATATTTTAAATTTAAATGATTGAAACAAGAATGAATATATTAACTTCAAATTTTAAGTGCAGCTTAGATAATTAACGAATAAATGTCAAAATTTAAATAGAATATGCGAAAAATAATTATACGATTATAACATTTTCTACTTAAAGTATTATAATGAAAAGCTATAAATTAAGTTAAGTTCCGTTAAGTAAACTTACACTTTTTTCAGAAATAGAAGGAAATGGGATATTTGGAAGTTTTTAAGGACTACTATTATCGCAAATATATATCCAGTAAATTTGAGTAAAGTTTAATAAATCGAAAACCTATAACTAAAAGAGATACTCGTTCTGAAATTCGACTTCAAAATTAAAATTGATTTTCTGAGATTATGACGCACACCTTGTGGTTTTAATAGAAAATGGGAATTTATAAAAGTTTTTTTTAAATGGTATGAAAGCAATGCATACACTTTTAGAAGTTTATTATCTCTCTTTACATATTGTTTTCGATAAGATATTGTTATAAATTTAACAATATGTTATCGAAGTTCAGAGAGATAATATTTAGTATTTTCGTAGTATTAAACAATACTAAGCGTATGATAACCATGAAAAATAACAGAATGCTGATCTGCGTTTCATTTTCATAAGACTTCATACAAAACAAACAGCATGAAAATTTTATGAAGTAATTGCATTTATTTGATGTATATACAACGACTTTACCACTGGATATAAACTGCTTTGATTAAACTTCAATAGTGTAAAGATTCCACTATAAAATTATTTTGTAAAGCTTAAGAACGATAAATCTTCAAAACAATGATT
This sequence comes from Maratus michaelseni, assembly GCA_963931845.1. Taxonomy (NCBI): domain Eukaryota; kingdom Metazoa; phylum Arthropoda; class Arachnida; order Araneae; family Salticidae; genus Maratus; species Maratus michaelseni. The sequence goes on along the minus strand of OZ007590.1, from coordinate 106,096,090 downwards.
AGATCAACAAAGATGTTTAATTATCTGTTGCCATTCAGCCCAAATGATTTTAATGCATCAGAAGTCTCAGAGTGAGTATCAGAAGTGAATGACTTACCACCTAGCAGTATTTATTGCAACAATAATAATAATTAGCAATGTGAAAAACAATTTCTGAATATTTTACAAGACATTAAAATTAAATATTCAGTGGGATAAAGTTCATTATTGTTATTATTTTTTTAATTAAATATATTATTTTTATGAAATGAATGAATCTCAAAAATGAATGGTTCACGAACCCGCTTTCCGTTTGTTCACGTTATTTCTGTAGAAAGGGTTTAGAGGAATGTTGATATACACGTTTTATATGAAAGTATGCTGAATAGACATGATTTGAAGTGGGATAAATTATCATTTAATTGTCATATGTTAGCATATATTTTTCATTAAGCCTAACATAGCGTTTAGCTAAAGTCGGTTCGCTCGGGAATGGTTATTTACAGTTGGATTTTATATAAGTAGATACTGCAAATATTATTTGTATTAACTATATCTGGGCTAATCGTGACATGACAACGCTTTTTTGACATCGATATTTTATCTCGTTGTCGCAATCCAGTTAAGTGCCGCACCGGACGTTGTCATTTATGCTGAATCATTAAAAAGACAATATTAGGCATCTTTGAGTAACGTCAGACCCAAGAAGTAATCGTATAACTTTAATGCAATACTTCTACATTTTTACAGCAGACACTAATAACATACTTAAAGAAAGTATAACCTATTCCAAAAATAAGATAATTCCAAATATGAGAATAATTATTGTTAGTTCGGTCTGATTATTGGAATTTGAGCTGATCCTTGTCGTAAGAGATACAAATAGTTATAAGTGATCATTCACGAAGTTACGAGAGGCAAACTGTCACACGATGCGTTTTCGAACTTTTCACTCTTGAAAAACTTGTTTATGAAGAAATATCTGATATTGCCTATAATAAGATAATACGTGTGTTCGCAGCTTAAAATAGTTCTTGGAAGCTGTGGATATAAAAGTAATACTTTTGACAAATAAACCCATATGTGTAAACCAATGTACTTGTAAAGGCGAAGATGATGAGTGTTGCCGGGATTGCTCATTCATTATCATTGCGTCACAAATGGTGGTTAACCGTGACGAAAGACATACAGCGATTGTCACAAAAGCTTTGTACCAATCGCTGGTCGCGGTCAGCCACTATTTTTGACGTCATGAGAATGAATGAGTAACAGCAACAGTAGTTACAACTGTTTAGATCTTTTGTTTCAATTCAACGAAACTGTTCACCTGAAACAAAAGAACCAGACAGTTGTAACTACTGTTGGTGTTAGCATGCTGAAACGCACATGGATGGTAATTGGAATATCGACTTGATATTATTCGTGCAACGAAATGATCTCATATATAAGCATACTAAGGTAGTAGAAAAAAGTTTTTAAGGTACTCTATGTACTGTTGTAATTATTTGAGCTGTAGGCTTATTATTATTATTATTTTATATATAGAATTTTGGGACACTCTGTATAATAACACTAGCTGATCCGTCCGGCGCTGCCCGGAAATCAGTAACTTTCTTTTGCGGTTTCGATAAAAATAGTTCTTATCGGCGCTTATTGGATTCTAAACAAACATCTTTCCGAACGAAACTCGTCCCCGCTGCCTACGGCATTGCATAGCAGGCGTGCTACGGACGCGCTGCAATATCGTTTAGTTTCAATTACCACCATTAGGGGACACGAAATCATCTTACTTATTTATCTATATCTTAATTAGTTAATTTTAAGTTGAATGAACCACCTCCCGCTGAAGAAGATTCCAAAAAAAATTTTAGGACACTTTGGTCGAAATATGAAATACCCTAGATCGATCACTTTCAAACACCATATCTCCCACACCCCCAGAGATACCGCCATGGAACCGACATAGTGTACGATGGGACACTGGAGGCTACTGCCACACGTAAACACCAGTGGTCTGCGCTTGGTAGTTGTGGCTGCAAAGTGAAATATAGGGGCACACACGTCTCTCTCTCTCTCTCTCTCTCTCTCTCTGTATATACCGGGTGGTTATAAAATAAGTATCCCCATTTGGAGCTGTCTGTAGCTTGAAGGAATAACCCGAATGAAACCAAAATTTGTACACATACTATTTGAGAAGGGGGAAGAAGAATGGAACAATAAAAAAATAATTGCAATAATCGCCGACAGATAGCGCTTTTGTGTGTAAAATGTAATGTGCAATAATAGTAACCGAACACGTTACAGAGCCTGTTGGCCGTAACTCCTAAAAAAAATAAGGACCACGAAGGAAACTTGCAGTAAAGCCACACCACACAGTTATTTTTGGAGAGTGGAGGGGTATTTCGTGAATAACAGTTCGTGGCTCCAAAGCCCATATTCTGCAGTTCGGCGTACTGACTGTCCCCTTCATATGAAAATGGACTTCATCTCCCCATAAAATCTTTCATGGGAAGGCATCATCCACCCCCATTCGTGCTAAGAACGTTAAAACAAAATCCAGTCTCTGCTGCGCGTCACCTGGTAACAATTGTTGATGGCAACTTATTTTAAACGGATAAAATTGCATTACATTTCTTAGGACTTTTCGAACAGTAGCATATGGAATATCCAAATTTCGGGCAACTCCACGTGCACTAGGACCGGCTTCCGGAATCCCTGATGACTCCACAATCACAGTGGCAATTTCTTCTTGCATGCGGAACTGCTTTCCTCTCTCTTCCACATTTTAAAGTAAACGATCCAGTCTCCTCGAATTTTTTTACCATTCTTCTCACTGCACACGGTTTCAAAGGACTTTCCCTTTACGCATTCCTTTCACACGCCTAAATTCACGTAAAGCAGCTGCACTGTTTGAGCTGTTAACGTAGAATATATTTTAAATTAAAGCGCGATCTGGTAAACTGAGAGCCATGTCGTACAACGTTAATGGCAGAAATGACCGCGTTTTGAATTTACTAATGATTACAACGGCGTTTGCACCGACAGGACCCGTAGCGCCATCTGTTGCCGATTATTGTAACTATTTTTTTTATTGTTCCATTCTTCTTCCTCCTTCTCGAATAGTATGTGTACAAATTTTGGTTTCATTCGGGTTATTCCTGCAAGCTACAGACAGCTCCAAATAGGGATACTTATTTTATAACCACCCTGTATATACAGGGTGTTCTAGAAAGGACTCCCCAACTTTGAAATGACATAACTTCGAAACAGTGAGAGATAGAAATGTGAAACAAGTTGAATGTTAAACAGATAGGTCTGGAATTTTTTATACATCAATTAAAAAAATAGTTCCAATATTGGACACGAGAGGGCGCTGCAATCACAAAGCTGTGTCTTTGAAATATTTCCTGAAAGTGAGCTGTTTGAACTGAGATAAAAATCACATTACAATGGTTTCGATATGGTTACCTTTTTCAGCAACAACATGACGCAACCTACAGGTAACGTTCGAAATCACTTGTTGCAATACTTCTATTGAAATGGATGCACATGCCTCACAGATGAATTGTTAGAGCTGTTCCAAAGTTTGGGGATTCTTAGAATAAACAGCGTCTTTCAAGTAACCCCACAAAAAGAAGTCGCATGGATTCAGATCCGGGGAATATGGTGAATACGGCATGATATTCTTGAATTCCGAATTATTCTCTAATTCTATACAACTTTTTTACACGTGTCAGCAATGAAACAAACGCACGAATGAAATTTCTGTCCTTCTGAGTACCATTTAAAGTTCCATGTGCTTGTGCTCCCACTTATTATCCAATATTGGAACTATTTTTTCACATTCGTGTATAACAAATTCCAGACTTATCTGTTTAACTTTCAACTTGTTTCACATTTTTATCTCTCACTGTTTCGAAGTTATGCCATTTAAAAGTTGGGGAGTCCTTTCTAGAACACCCTGTATATATATGTATATATATATATATATATATATATATATATATTTCAGATAAATACGAAAATGAGACATATTTTCTTCTGTACATTCATAAATAGGAAAATTATTTCTTATGTCCTAAAAACTGAATTATAGAGATAAATTAAAAAAATAATTATATGAATTAAATTATATGACCGATGAAATAAATTATATATATATATATATATATAAGGAAATAAATTTCATGAATAAATGATTCTGTAATAAGGTAAATATCTTTACTCCATGAACTGGCGGAATAAAGATTTACTAAATATGGAGTGCAATTTATAATTTATTGTAAATGCGAAATACTACAACCTAATATATTACCATAAATTAGTAAAAAGTTTATTTGTCATCGTTATGCTCATTTGCAGACTATAAAAAATAGATTCAAATCATAAAATACATCTTTCATGAAAATAAAGCTAACATTCCACATTCACAAAAAAATCGTTTTAATGATATTGCTTATTATAGTCTATAATAACTTACTTTAATAAGTCATCATATTTATACAGATTATAACAATTTAAAATTTTAATCTTGGATTGTTTATGAAAAGTATTGAAAGTTTAAAATATTAAAAAAAAAAGTAAGAACACAATTATGTAACACCATCAAATAGCTTTTATAAAAATATCCATAATTTCGTAAACATATGTATCCTCTTTGTTAGAAAAATATAATAAATTTAGTAATATTACGAAACTTAAAATCTTCAATTTAGTTGTATTGTACAATTTTATTAATGAAGTAAAAATAATAAGTAAAAATTGTAACTCAACAAATCATTTCAAACTTTTACAGAGTTTCTTTCCAAGAAAATGTTTGCAAAAAATCAAAATAAAAAACGCTTAAGTAATTTAATTTAAATCACAAATGGTTCTACGCCGGATCTTGGCAGCTATTTCTTTTGGCGCCAGTGACAGTCTAATCTCTTTATATTTTAAACTTTTCCATCAGCTTTTCCGGAAGCCTAAGAGTTTTCAATAGAATTGAGATTTCTCTCCTGATTTATGTCCATTAAATGTTAATGTGTTTTATCCCATATTTTATTTCCATTACCCTAATGATTAATAAATTAATTATTTTTTTTGTAGAATTTTAAAAGTGTTTAACTTATATAATGTTTCTTTATAAATAAACTATATTTTGTTATATTTAGTTAAGTTTTAGTCAGAGTTGCCAAGTCTCCGGCTTTTTGCACACCAGTAATTGTTTCGAGAAAAATGTTGTTCTTTCAAATCACAGAATGCTAAAATTAAATAAAACAACATTTTCGGTACTAAAATACTGGTATCCAAAAAGCCTGAGACTTGGCAGGTCTGGTTTTAGTTAAGAAGACTGAAGATTTCTGTCTGACAAAACATGTTCTCTCCTTAAATGTAAAATTGCAGTATTTGTGCTATCAAGTGAAAATTCATGAAGCTAAGAAGAAAACTGTTAAGTAGATTTTTAAAGAACACTACAGCGCCTACTTAGAAAATATTAAATAAATAAAAAATAATTTATTTATCTTTGACCTTTGAAATCTGTATAGATATATAATAAAAATTATGTGTGTAATTTGCTTTAAAATTTCCATTACGCAAGCTTATTCCTTTCTTGTAAAAATATATAAAAATTTAAAGAAGAAAAAGTAATAAGTAATTCGTGTGACTCATTGAAAAATTTCAAATGGTTAAACAGATTTTTCCAACAGAGAGTTTACAAAATAAATAAATAAATAAATAAAATTGATTTAACTCAATTCAGAAAAGATTCTACTTCGCATTTTGTCAGCTATTTATTATGGCAAGTGACAGTCTAATGTTTTTATATTTAAGACTTTTCCATCAGTTTTTCCGGAACGTTAAAACTTTTCAATAAAATTTCGTTTTTTCTCCTGTTTTACGCCCAAGAGTGTAATGTCTTCCATGTTTTTTTAAATTCATTTCCATCGCATCTTCAACTCTTCATCTTCAAATGAGCTTTACATAGAAAAACATGTTAAAATTGGTTAAATAGAAACTGTACAAACCCTCAAAATCTGCTCATGAGTTTTCCTTCCGACTTCGCACGCTCGCCCGTAACACTTTCGCAAACTGCTCGGACGCCCTATGCCAGTGGTTCCTAACGGGGGGCGCACGCCCCACAGGGGGGCAATTTGACTTTTTAGGGGGGCAATATGGGGATTTGGTGAAATTCGGACATTCGTTCTTCAAATCCTAAAACAGTTTGAAAGATTTAATTTTGGAAACAATCAAAGTAAAACAAAAAAAAAAAAAAAACATTTTGCAAAATAAATTTTCTGGTTAAAGCATTTTTCATTTTAATTGTTTCAAATTGATATTTGGGAAAGTACAAAAGTCCAAGCGCTACCGTCAGACAGATGACCAGAAGTTCGATCAACCAATTAAAACTCATTTATTTACAGATCTTCATTTTAGGATCCTACAGCGAATATTTGATTCTGGCTTATAATCAGGGACAAAAAAATTTATTAGTTCTGGGAAAGAATTACAAATATCTCAATTCAGAGGAAACGACCCGACATTCTGGGGGTAATTTAATAGGGGTCGGTCCAGGAAAAATTTGAGACCTATTTAGGTCTCCTTCACAAAAATCTACTTAAAAAAATGGGGCCCTTCACACAATTCTATTTCATAAAAACTTACTATTTATTATTTTGTGATGTTTTAAAATGTGTAATTTGTAAACAAACAAGTTCACCAGAGAGGAAAACTACAGCAAAAGGGTTTAAAAAAGTTTTTTTTTATAAATGCTTGGTTCGAATTTGAGTATAACTGGATTTCAACTTTCGTTACAAAATGTTATTTTTCACAAAAATAACCTTTACTTTTCACAAAATGGGTCCCATGAAACAAAACCTGCATCGACCCTGTTTAATAGTAATAAAAATACAACAGTTATTTAAAATAAGTTTTGAAAACTGTATAGCAGCATTTTATGTGCGTTAATTATTTCATGATTTTTTTAATTTGGTATGATGCCATAAATAGTTTTATTTTAATGTGTTTAACCGCTTACCTCCGTTACATTATGGAGGTAGCGGTTTAACTTAGCAATGACTATATTTGGAATTATAATATTTCAATAAGAATTTCAGTTAAAAAAAATATTTTCTATGATATTTCAATTAATAATTTCTCATTTTCTGATTTCAAAATTTTTTTAATTTAAATTTATTGAACTGCATGATAGTCAAACTTTCTTATTCCATATGCATTTTCGAGTTTAAAATTTTAAAATAAGCTTTAATACTTAGAGTACCACTTCTCTTCTTATAATTCATAATTTATTCTTTACACTGCTTATTAAAATAAATTTTGTTTTAAGTGATGAATGGAAATTGTGATGTTTTGAAATGATGAGATTCGGTTAATGCAACTATTCTTTTTCATTAATAGAAGTACTATGTGGAATATATACGGCTTGATTAACAAATAGGTTAATTTCAACCTCCCTCCACTATTTATGAAAATAAATGTTTTTGTTATTGAATCGCAAATTCTATGATTAAATAAGGATTTTTTTTTTAAGTGGTATAAGTTTATGTAGGCCATAAACAGGCCCAGGAATTAAATAAATTATTCCATTCTTTTCCTTTTTTTATGCATAAATAAGCGCAATTTTTTTTTTCTGAATATGTGTGCAAAATATTTTGCACTGTATATTCGGCTATTGTTTTTCAAAATTGTTCCTATAGCTTTCTTTGATATTCCTTTGGGCCAAATTATTCGATAAATTCCTCTGTTTTGTAATCTTTGTATTCTTTGTCAAGCAACAATTGAATTAATCCTATTGTTATACATTTATTTAATCGTTGCTGATATTTTCATATGAGCTAGTTAACTTTAGATTACTTCGCTATACATACATATCAAATTATTATTGATCTATGATTGTGTACAGTATAAAAAATAATTTAAAATGTATAATTTGTATTTCTGTGAAAAATCTGAAAAAAAACTATTTAGATGAATATTTAAAATTTGGTTTCATGCCGGCTAACCACAATGAACGATCCCCTTTATGCCTTTTTTCCAAACAATGCTTAAGAAACGAATCTATGAAACGAGGTCGTCTGGAAGCGCATATGAAGGCAAAACATAGTGAATATATAAATTCAAATTTAAGTTATTTTAAAACTTTAAAGAACAAGTTTGAAAAAAGATCAAGGGGCAAGTCTCTATTCACTGCACAAACTGCTACAGAAAAGTGTACTCTAGAGGCCAGTTAATGAAATATCTTTACTCATTGCAAAATCTGGAGACACTGCAATCTGGGCAAAGATGTGAAATCCATGTAACTTAGTAACAATATAGTTAGTAGAAGAATAGATGAACTGAGTGAGGACATTGAAGCACAACTTGTTGAAAAGCTGAGATCAAGAAATTTATCCATACAAATGGACGAATCAACTCTGAGAGACGGCGAAGCCGTATTGCTTACTTATGTAAGGTATATTGATATAGGTAAATTGTCTTTCTGTAAATCATTAGAGAGCACCACTGCTTCTTCTAATATTTGTAATATATTGAAAGTTACTTAGATATACATAGTACACCAACGACAAATATAACGTCTTATGCTGCAGATGGTGCTCCATTTATGATAGGTAAGAGGATTCATGGATGTTTAAAACTAATGAAAGATGAGAATCCATAAATGCTTCTTGTGCATTGCGTCATCCAATGAGAGAATTTAGTATAAAAAACATTTCACCGATTCTAAGTGATATATTGAAATCTGTTTTAAGATGTGTCAACTCCATAATATCCAGCAAAAAATGTGATCGTCTATTGAAGCAGTTTTGTGAAGGCAAAAACGCAGACCACGTTCGTCTTTTACTTCACACTGATGTAAGATGTCTCTCAAAGGGGAAATGCTTAAAAAAATTCATGGAGTTGTTTGATGTTCTTGATGAATTTTTAAGTGTGAAGTCTGACATGAAGCATCTACAAACCATTGATGGAAAAGCATTTGTTAGTTATTTAGCAGGTATCTTTGAAAAGTGATTACCTTGCATTTCAAGGAAAAGGTAAAACACTTGTTGATACAAAAGCAAAAATATTTGGTATTATTACATTCAGTGAGGTGTGGTTTAAACATATTTCTGAGAGAAAGTTTTATCTGTTTTGCTGATTAAAAAAATGAGAGATGACCGATGCAGCTATAACTGTGATTGTGGATTATAAGAAAATATTAGCCACTGATTTGAATGATAGATTTTCTGATTTAAAGCAAATGGATTTCCCATCATGGGTCATGTAGCCAATCTTATTGGACTTATCATTTAATGATTCATACGTTACCCAGAAAAACTCTCTGAAATTGAAAACGATGAGTCAGTTAAAACCTCATTCAGTATAAAAGGAGTGATGGCAGGGCTTTGTGCCGAGACAGAATTTAAATGCAAGAAAATTTGCAAGAAAAATATTGTTACAATTTCCCGAAATCATACCTAGTTAAATGTAGTTTTAGTGCAGTAAATGATTTACTTCAGAAGAAAAGAAATTGACGGGACATAACTAAATGAGGAGACTTGAGATTAAAGTTGACTAAATTAAGGCCTTTTATAAAAACTCTCTGCAACCACCGTGAAGCATAAGGATCTCATTAATTTTATTCTCTTCCTCTCGAGTCTATTTTGAATTTAATAGGTACTTTTTTTAACTGCCAATAATTGAAATTATAAAGGCATCATAGGAAAAGCTTCAATGAAAATTAAAGTTTTTATTTATGTATCTCAATTTTCTATTAAACATTAAAAAAATAATTTGCTTTTTTACATCGCTGTATATTATTACTATTCTTATTATTAACGATTTCTTCATAAATACTTTCTTTCCGTTTATGTTTTTTTCTTTCGTCAATGTACTGTTCTTTATTTAGATCCAATTAAAAGCGTTTAGGACTTCTTTAGTGGGAATAAGAGCTCAATTTTTATGTAATAAGACTTATTTGTCACAGGCAGAGGGGGGGGGGGCGTCAAGATTATATTGATGATTTGAGGGGGGGGGCATGGTCAAAAAAAGGTTGGGAAACACTGCCCTATGCCATTTCGCAAACTACTCGGTCATCTTATGCCTTTTTGCAGACTAGGCTGGCCGCCCTTATCCATTTCGCAAACTGGCCAACTAACCTTAGCAATTTCACGAATTGGCCGATTACTTCTAGCCATTTCGCGAACTGACCGGCTGATTCCCTAATTGGCCAATCAATTTAAAACGAAGTTGGCCAATTCGCGAACTGGCCGATTTCAGGGTTTGGCCGTAACATATGTTTAAATTCATTATTATACAAAACTATTTCAGCAATTTATATTTAATTTTTAATATTATTATTTGTTATATATGAGTTATATAATAATAATAATAAATATCTTACATTTTTCACTTATATTATTTTTTTCTAATTAATGAACCAATATTTCTATATTATAATTAAAATTAAATTACGTAATTCTTAACGTGTATATAATTTTCATAAACTCTTTTAATGAATCAATTAATTTAATTTAGTTTTTAATCTTCCTTTTTTTAAATATATAAATCCCATTTTAATACAAGTGATAATATATAAACACAATAAATTTAATCACAACAACAAAAGTTAAATTAATCATTATGTAAAAGAAATAAAATAGCAATGCAATGACCATACTTTTTGTTTTCATGTTTAATTTATAAAATTAATATCATATATAATAGTATATGATATAATAATATATGTGTAATATATATGTATAACAGTCACAAACCCAAATTCTTACATTATTAACATATTTTTATAAATGAACACAAAATTATTTAAATGAATTAATTATGGAATTTACCAAGAAGTTTGGATAACCATATAATTAGTTAGATAGCTGACAAATGTAATGTTTTATTTTTATATTTATCTGCTCATAAATATTTCATTCTGTATAGGTAATTTAGAAAAATATGTTTATAAAAAGACTTATGTAAGCATAAATTATAATGTGAAATTATATTTACTCTAAAAAGAAAATCAATTTTTTTTATCATAAACATATTGAATAAATATATTTTTTACACACATACATACATATATATGCATATATATTTATAGATATAACAAATTTAACAATACACAATTTATTTTTCCTTCAGTTCTAGTACGATTTTGTATGGAATAACTAAAAACTTTTAGAATAAAGATTTATTTGAAAATAAAAAAATATATTCATCAAATTTAGATCACAAAAACTTTCGATGTACTTGCAATATTTTTTTTCCACAGCATTTCACTTAAAGAATATACTTTACATAAAAAAAGGAAAAAAATCGACTTCTTTTAAGAATCTGAAACGAACATACGTAAAATTAAAAAAAAAAAAAATCCCTTTTTACCTCGTAATACTTACACATGTATTTAATTTATTTATAATCAAAAGACTCGCTCACTAAATCAAAATAGCTGCTAAAATATTTTTCTAAAATTTTTCTTTAAAATTATACTTTTAAAGTTTGTATGAAAAAAGTGTACTTTTTCCTTATTGTATGTTATTTTTTTTTCTCTTTTTAAAGTTTCAATGTTGTTTTTTTTATTTTTCTCCCCTTAGAATTTCGTTTTTAAAAAGAGTAGCTTTAAACTAAGTCCATAATTTTTTTTTTTTCGGAATCACTAATTACTAGAGTTGTAGAAATCCTTATAATTGGATTATCATTTTCTGTGTTTTTCTTTATATTCCTTTTGTGTTAGGTCTCATAAAATATTTTGTAAAAAATATGTGTAACAAAACATAAAAAAAAATCGATTAACATGCTAAGTTAAAACTTTGATTTACAACTAAAATATTCAAAGAAATAGCAAGACGTTTTACATATAAATAGTAAGAATTGCTTTTTCTTAATTTTTTACACTTTCTTTAGGTAAAACTTATTGTCAATGGATTAAATAACTATATTAACACTTTCGATTGCGCCTTTTTTGTTAATTTTAGGGAAAATTTAAATTAGATTAAACAAATAAAAATTTTCTATCGAAATTATGGTTTAATGATATTTGATGAATATGCCATTTATTCAAATTTAACGAATATAGTTATTTTGTGCACTATAATTATAAAAAAAATCTCATTTAAAGAACTTTAAGAAGTTTGGAAAATGAAGTATTACAAACTGATTAAAGAAACATAACCACTTTACAATGTTTTTTTTTTGTTTGTTTGTTTAACCTAAATTATTGGCTCGGACTTTATACCACATTGTGTGTTGAGCTTGGGAAAGTATCGGTCAAGGAGGTGTGTCACAGGTCTTAATTTATAACGGAGTTTTGAGCCAATTAGAAAAAAATTGTTAAAAGGCGAGTGCTTTGTTATGTTGTTCGGTGCATTTTCTTGGTTAGTCAAGGAAGCGTGTTGATAAGGGCGTAAGGTTTGTAAAAAATTAGTAGCGCCTCTCGGGGAAGACAGAAAAAAGTTTAGAGTTGGGTTTTAAATCCAAATCAGCGGACTGGCGGTTTTTAACACCGTCTCTGGCACTTTTTTTCAGCTTGCGGAGGTAGGGCACTGAATGCCCGGTTCACCATACAACATGGAAGTGGATACCGCGAACGCTAAGAAGTGGCCGTCGAATTTTAAATGGACAGAGTTGCCGGCAAATGCCGTGAAGGTCTTCGTATGACCGTGCCTGGCCGAAGCAGACGAGGATTTTTACCGAAACAAAGCGTCCAGGAGGCCGTTAGACGCAGTAGTTGTTGTCGCCGTAGCGGCACAGAAGACGCACATTTGCTGGAGAATATAATCACCGTAGCGGAATAGTGGATGCCCGTACCCACAGCACGAAGGCTGAGTTACAAGAGCCGTGCTGAAAAACATGATCTGATAATCCGTATATTTCAATTCTTTGGTTCCTTGTCAGGCAGATTTCGTAGGATGTAGACTGATCGTTTCCTCAAATAACAGTTGTGCAGTCAAGTTTAAGATGAAGAAAAAAAAAAAACGTGAACTCCAGAAAATATTTGTGGATAAAATCTGTGTGTGCTGATAAAATCTGGAACCAGTGGTGAGTGTTTACACTTTTGATCTAATTGTTTGTTTAAAATAAACATGTATATGTTATCTTCTAACTATTTCAAAGGATCAGGTGATTTCTAATATATATATACTATAATTATGTTAAGCTAAATTTTAAAAAATGGAAATTATAATAATTAGCAAGATAGATAATACAATGCTAGAGTTAATATCAATATCAATATCAACATATGCTATGTTTTGATGATTTGTATGAATTTTGCAAAAGTAATCTGTTTTTATTTACATAATAAACTTTAATTGTTCAGTTTATACTTGTACATCCTTTAATGTTTGATTTCCTGATTTTGGCTGGACAGGCTACATTTTAATACTTTGTAGTATTCTCTCATGAATAAGTAAATATAATTTCGTCTCCATTTGATAGATGTAAAAAAAAGAATAATTATAATAAATTCTTAACTTATTAACATTATAGACAACTTTGCAGTGTTAATTTCAGTACTTTAAATCTAGATATCATGAGGTCAGATGAGAGCATTAATTGGATTTGTTTTTATAGATAGACGGAAATTTAAAAATTAAATTTTCGCTTGGTTAGGTTTGTAAAAAAAAAATAGAAATGAAAACAAAAAGGAAAAAAAAAGTTTTTCTCTTTTAATACACAACGCACTATTAATTTTATAGGTACAATTACACTATACGTCCATAGATGCTTCACTAGATTTTGGCAAATTATATTACTGTGTTCTCACCCCTTTTCGATTCCCTTTAGCTCAAAATTATCTTTGAATGCAATGATATGAGGTGTCAATCTCTTTATGAGGTATAGTGGGTTTCTTTGTATCTGTATCTACTTTTGTAGACTGGTTGTTGCCTCACTAATAGTTAAGGGGTTAAAATTTATTTTCATTTCATCCTCTGGCATTTTAAAATTTATTTTCATTATTTTTTAGTGTGTAAATATTTTCAAAATTATATGCCTAGCAGCAACTGAGTCTGTTGTTAATGGAAATAACTGGTTGAAGCATTGAATTTAAATATATAGGAAACACACATAACATTATCAACAAAACTTATCAAAATAACATAAGTCTAAAAATGAAATATAAATTACAAATTTTGAATAAATAAAGTATGCAATATCAGGAAAAATAATTGTTCTTCACAAATATCATTATTTTTTCTTAATGAAAATTATTTTGAAAGAAATTACTTAGACAAAACATGAACCAGTATCCTTAAGGCATTAGCTTAATGGCACTTAACCTTAGATAAGAATTTTACAAATACTTTTACTGACATGGGTCTTCAAATTCTGCATTTTTCTACTTTTTGCTTGTCAGTGGCTGACAGATGTTCTTGTGTATGTTTACTTTAATTTTTTTTTTTTTTTATCTTTATTGAAAGTACTACGTATCTATAGCTTTCGATAGTTTGTAATCATTAAGTAAAGGTTTACTCAAGCTATTTAGACCAGTGGACAAGTGTGAAGATTTCGCAACACTATATCTTTATTATTTAGCAATATCTAATATTTTTAGATGCAGGTTTAAACTTCTAAAAAAATGAGGACTAAAAATATCTGCAAACAATATTAGTCAAGGCGAAATATTATTATATCATATATTCCATCAAATATATATATATATATATGTGTGTGTGTGTGAAATACTTTCAATTTCATAATGAATTATATCAACAAACCGCTCAGATATTAATTCTGGCAAGCGATGTATTGCTAGAGTCTGGTAGTTTGCAGTCGAAGTGATGAAGATGGAAGGTGATGTTAATGATATCACTGGCAAATTTCCCAGAAAAATAAAAGTAAGCTGCATTTTCATCAATAAATTTATTAACTTCACAAAGCGAGGACAACTCCACTAATTATTCAATTTAGATTTAATCGCTGGGCTATATTACTCCAAAGTAAAGAATAAAAGATGTTAATATATATTATAAGTACACCAATTTAAAGATAAATTCTCCTGCAAGTGACGGGTTTTATATAGCAAGTCAAAAAGGTACAAATTCTGCGATATAAGTCTGTGTAGGCTAATTTTGTACTAGCAATTCACGCAACAATGTATTGACGTACCGATCGAAACGCCAACGGAATTCAAGTTAAGGGGAAGGAAGGTGGAAGAGATGCTTAGTGATTGGTTGAAAAGGATTTGTGAAGGCGGGCAAAAATGACGTAAAGTCGGAACTTCTTATCAAAGGCATAAAAATAAAAAGGTAAAACATTAGACACGGGAATTACGTGCGATGAATGCTGGGATATCGAATGATAATTTTAATAAAAATAAATGTGGTATTAAATTCACTTCCAACCACGAGTATTCTCGCGGTTTTTCAATCTAAAATTACGACTTCGTACCGGAAATTTCGAAAGAACAATTTTTAGCTCACAGGCTATCAAAGCCTGAGAGCTTATGTGCCCGCCGGTTCTGTATGTACATACGTATGTAAGTATGTATGTATGTATGTATGTACGTAACGCGATAACTCTTGATAGAACTAACCATTTTACTATAAATTTTGTTTATAGATTCCTTGTGATAAGGCGCTTCCCTGATTAGTTTTGTAGGTTCATTGGTTAAGCATAAAGGGGGGAAACGGGAGGCTAACCCCCCATAACATAGATAAATGGGTTTTTCATGCAGAATTATCCCATTTTCTTCAAATTTTGTATATAGGTTCATTTTGATAATGTGCTTCTGTCAATAGTTTTGGGGGTTCATTGGTTAAGTATAAAGGGGAAAGGGGGGATAATCCCCCCTAATTTAGATAAATGAGTTTTTCATTCATGCAGAATTATCCGATTTTCTTCAAATTTTGTATATAGGTTCATTTTGATAATATGCTTCTGTCAATAGTTTTGGGGTTTCATTGGTTAAGTATAAAGGGAGAAAGAGGGGATACCCCCCCCCTAATTTAGATAAATGAGTTTTTCATGCAGAATTATCCGATTTTCTTCAAATTTTGTATATATATATTCATTGTGATAATGCGCTTCTCTGAATAGTTTTGGGGGTTCATTGGTTAAGTATAAAGGGGGAAAGGGGGGGCTAATTCCCCCTTAATTTAGATAAATGGGTTTTTCATGCAGAATTATCCCATTTTCTTCAAATTTTGTATATAGGTTCATTTTGATAATGCGCTTCTGTCAATGGTTTTGGGGTTTCATTGGTTAAGTATAAAGGGGGAAAGGGGGGGATAACCCCCTAATTTAGATAAATGGGTTTTTCATGCAGAATTATCCGATTTTCTTCACATTTTTTTATAGGTTCATTGTGATAATGCGCTTCTCTGAATAGTTTTGGGGGTTCATTGGTTAAGTATAAAGGGGGAAAGGAGGGCTAATCCCCCTTAATTTAGATAAATAGGTTTTTCATGCACAATTATCCGATTTTCTTCAAATTTTGTATATATATTCATTGTAATTAGAGACTTCCCTGATTAGTTTAAGGGGTTCATTAGTTAACTATGAGGGGGGGGGGGTAACGGGGGGATTACCCCGCCCCCCCCCCCTTAATATATTGTTGATTTCTTTATTTTTCGAGGGGCATATTTCAAATTCTTTGAAATAAGAGTATAATATACAATTAGTGTGAATAGCCTGTGAGCTCAATGCCTCAGTTTAACTGGGCAGTTTTCTTTTTATTAATTTGTGTAATCAGGAAATGTCTGTAATTAAATAAAGTAAATATTGCTAATTGTATATTCTGGTATGAATACGAACTTTCCAAATAAAATAAAATTCAGGTAATTTTAACCCGGCAGTGAACGTGTTAACAAACGTTCTAAAGCAATAAAAATTCAATGTCTCAAAATATGGAGGAATAAATCAGGAGTTTTTTACAAAGAAGTTTCGCGTTTAAGAGGTTGAGATTTTTAGAATAAGAATTAAAAGACTACATTGGATAAAGGTATGGAATTGAAATATAAATTGTATTTAAGATATTATTAAAACACAGGAAAAAAGGTAAATATTGCAAAAATTTGGAATTAATTAATTAAGGTAAAATGTTGAAAAAGTTTTATTATTACACACACACATATATATATATATCGTATTTTAACTGCATTAGAGGGCGACGTCATCTGTTTCGGAAAAAAATGAACATGGGATAAAGAAGAATGAATTGAGCATTTGAATTTAAATTTTGCTTTTTAATCATAAATATACAACAAGCCTGTGCGATAACTATATCCCACTTTATCCTTATTGATTTTTTTAAATAATCAATTTTACAGCCGTCGAAAGAGCAAATGTTCGTAAACAAGTAAAGAAGATTTCTTTCGGCCCCAATTAGAAAGTTCTGGTAAAAGTAAAAATCCTCACTTCGCGTTACGTGTGTGTGTGGTCTGTTTATGGGATCTCTTGAGAAATAGAATATGTAGAACCAACGTAATATTTCTGCAGCTTCTATATTGCCCTGGGAAATACAAAACAACTAGCAAAATGAAAAGCCACTAATACAACTTAAAATTTCACACGCTAAATGTTTTATTTATTTTATTTTATTTTGTTATTTGTTTATTTATTTATTTTATCTATATCTAATGCATCTAAATTTTAGAAAAACCTGTATAAAAGAGATATTCAACCTCAAACCAACCCTACCATAACAAAAAAAAAACTTAATTTATATTATCTTTCTAAATTAATTTATTAAACTGAATTGAAGAGTTAAGGCACTATTCAAGGTATTCTATAACTATGATCATGATTCTTTTTTTTTTAACTAATTTATAAAAAAACTTTTATGCTTTTTGAAAATCACCAATTAAATAAAAAAAAGGGAAAAAAACTGATAAAGGTGAGAAAAAGGGGCGGGGATTATTTTTACTAGCGACTAAACATTTTTGTTGGCAACCCGATTTTATCCAATTTGTAGAACTCTGTCCATCCCTACATATAAAATACTTAGTTTTGTAATGATTGTTGTTACAAATTCTTGAACACTATTTGATGAAATTTATAACATATATTTAAGATCTGACATTACAAAAAAAAATTCCGACGTGTGGCAATCCATTGTGCTTATGTAAAACTTAGAGAAACGAATTATGAGCCTAATTTCTAATCCCGTGATTTTGGAATTGTATAAATGAAATCTCAGGACTGATTCGGGAATTTTGCGAACAAGAATTTTTCCATTATCATTGCTTTTTAAAATAAATAAATGAAGTGCCTTCTTCTTGAAGTATTTTATACATGGTAATTTATGTAGAAATATAGATTGCGCCTTTGAATAACTATGTCAATCTATTTTAATAATATTATATAAAAGAAAAAGTGATAACTTTTCTTTCACTTCATTAATTTAACACAATTATATTAATTGGTAAATAAATCATGTAAACTGTAATTTTCTAACTGAATGAAAACGTGTCCAGGCAAGGATTTTAAACAGGAATATTTTGGCCTAAGTTGCCAATGCTTTGCCAACTGACTTATCCCAAACAAATCTGGCGAACTGAGTAAATTGTGTTCGCCAGATACTACACAATGTCAGTAAAATTGGATATGCCAAATCGACGGAGAAGACAACAATTAAATTTTCAAATTTAAGTACTTTGATTTTCAGTTTTCTAAAATAGTGCATGTTATTAGAAAATTAATTTTTTTTAATTAAATGCAGAAGTCTAAAATTTACTTTTTTCTGACCTTATTTAAAAAGACCACGGAGTATACAATACACTGAGAGCGTTGCTATATTCCAAATGTGAATTGGAAAAGATTCAAAAGATTCACAAATGAATTGGAAAAGATTCAATAATTTCACAACAGAAGAAAGAGTTATATCTAAAAAACAAAAAGTCTCTATTTCTCCTGAACAACTACCTAATGATAATTTGTAATGTGGCACTTTTAAAAAAATTTATTTTCCGTGTCCATGGAAGGAAACTATTTTAGCTAGGGTCAAAAGTTTATAAGTGTAAGTAATGTCCTTAGTAAAAATAAAACCATTTTAATTTTTTAAAAGTTAGAACTTAACTAAAGACTTTTAATTCGTTATTATTGAAAATAAAATTGTAAAAAAATTGTCAGTGAAATACTTTTAGATGTAGGGATGTCTACAAAGGGTAGTTTCGACTCACATCCGTTAAAATATTAAAATTAAATATTAAAATTATTTTGTCAGAAATGTATTTAATACACTGTCAACTGAAATGCCTGAAACGGAAAGTTCAAAGAACAAAGTGTCTTAATTTTTGAAGACACTTGTTTGCGTCTGAATTTGAGACATTTGAAATGTCTGAAACGCGGCCATTTTTGACCTGTAATTTGTTGACCAACAGGCAGCCATTTACGACCACTCTTTTTTAAAAACATTAAATGCAGCCATGTTTGACCACATACAATCCTGAATAAATGGGAAAATATTTCACCATAAAGCAGGTCTGGGTTTGTTCCAGAGGCAGAATCTGATTAAATCATGGGCAAAGTGGGTCGTAATCATGCCCTTTCCCATAATTTCAGGGTGCCCAAATTTGGAATGCATTTTAATAAAACTGATATGTTAAATCTATATATATATATGTAGACATATGAAGTATATATATATGTATATATGATTTGTCAAAATAAAGGCTAAATTTATCTAATTAATGTATCAATTAATTGTAATTGTTATTTTGCTTGGTTAAATTTTGAAAATAAATTATTTATCCACAATTTTTTCTAATTTTTTTAAAACAAACATTTATAAACTAGACGGTCTTCGCCCGTCTACCCGGTCACTACCGTTTGGGACCAAGTTGCCTTCTGTAGTGTATAACCCGGACTTCACTTAGGAACCAGAAAGGGCAATTTACATGCAAACAGAAACAATATAAATAAAATATTTTAAAATATACGAAAATAACTAATAAGTATATCAATAAAACACGTAAATAAAGATTTCGCGACATAAATAATACATTTTTCCTTTAACCCCCTGACAAAGACATAGATACACTTTCAGATAAAATATACAAAAATGTGATAGTTTAAGATACAGGGCGATGGTTGTAAATGGGCACTGTGGTTTCACTCTCATAAATTGTGATCTTAAATACGGTTTTTCTTAATACGGTGATCAAAATAATGGGGCCCAGTGTGCTTCTCAGCCATATATTGTTAACTAGCCAGTCTTCGCCCGTCTAGCCGGTCGCTTCCAAGTGGGGCCAACACACCTGCAGCGTACAGCGCCGATTTTGTTTTGGGCCCAGAAAGTGTCTTTTACTTGCAAACAGAAAAATATCAATAAAATACTTTATTTTAAACTATATGAAAATAACTTAAAAAAAACACGTAAATAAAGATTTCGTAATAATATATTTTTTTTCACGAACCCCCTCAGAAAGTAAAGCTCGGCCCTGCCCGTGATTATCTAAGAGCAAGGGAGAGCTTTTAGATAAAATAATGAAAAATGAGATTGCCTAAGATACTTGACAGTGTGCTTTCACTCCCATAAATTGTTAATGTCGTTGTCAAAATAACGGGGACCTGTGAATTTCTTAGTCATATATCGTTAATACAGCGATGACTATAAAGGGGTTTAGTTATTATGCGTGTATAAATCGTTAAAATAAAATTATTTTAACAAAATCCTTTGGGTTGCACGCCTGTAAACTGAATACGACAATCACTGTAACGCAGCCTTGTGCATACCCGAGCACATAAATACGGCGATTTGTCTTTAAATCGCAAATTTTTAAATCCAAAAAATGTGTCTTGAATAGAAGAGGAAATGTATTTTTTTTTTTTTGTATAAAAATTTAAATCCGATCGCTAGAAGACAAAAAGCGCAAAAACAATTTATAAAATATAAAATAAAAAAAAAAAATTCTTGGGAAAATGTCACGCAAAATATCTAATAAAAAATCAGCTATAGTTGGCTTATTCGTATAATTTTCCATGCGCGGGTTCATAGCCGATGTTGGCGACAAACTCGCTTCAGATTAAATAGCTGAATTCTGTGTTTAAGTATCTTTTAGTAGATTTGTAATCCTGGAATTTCACGCTCGTACTTAAAACTGTTCTTGAGAAATTGTGAAATGAGATAAAACGTTCGACCCCCGTTTAAGCTCCTTGGTGGATGAATATCTAAAATCGCTGAAATCTATTTAAATATTTTTAGTATATTTGTTATCCTTAATTTCACGTTCCTACCTATAACTTCTACTGAGTTATGGCAAAATGACTTAAAATATTCAACCCCCATTTAACCCCCTTTAGTGGATGAATTTCTAAAATCTCTGAAATACGTGTTTAACTATTTTTTTAGTAGATTCTTTATCCTGAATTGCACGCTTCTACTTAAAACGGCTGTTATGACGAAAGGGCAAAATGACTTAAAACTTTCGTCATCCAAATTAAACTTCCTTATTGGTCAACTTTTTAAAATCGAGGACATATGTATTCAACTGTTTTTTAGTAGATTTATTATCCTGAATTTCCCGCTCCTACCTAAAACTGCTGCTGAAATAGGGCCAAAAGACGAAATGACCTAAATCTTTCGACCCCTCATTTAACTCTCTTCGTGGTTGAATTTCTAAAATCGCTGAAATACGTCTTTAACTATTTTTTAGTAGATAGGGTAACCTGAATTTCACGCCCCTACCTAAAACTGCAGCTGAGATATGGCGAAAAGGGATAATCACCTAAAGTTTTCGACAGTTTAGTGGTTGAATTATTGAAATCAGTGAAATAGGTGTTTAACTATTTTTTTAGTAGATTTGTTATCCTGAATTTCTTGCTCCAACCTAAAACTTCTGCTGAAATATGGCGAAAAGACCAAATGAGCTAAAAATGTCGACCCCCTATTTAACTCCCTTAGGGGTGAATTTTCAAAAATTCTTTCTTAGTGGGTGCCTATATTGTTTAAGGAACATGTATTCCAAATTTTATAGTCCTAAGAGCAGCGGTTGAAGCTCGGAGTTGATTCTGAGTCATCAGGATATGTTCTTTTATAAGAATTAAAGCATCCAACCCTGGCGTCCCGAGATAGAGAGTATATGTGAAACCGATTACTTTTTTTTTATTGAAAACTGTAATAGAAGTTTTACATTTATTTATTTTTTTAATTTTACGCAAGCATCACCAAAGACTATTTTTATGTGAAATATGTCAATTATATATTCAAATAAAACTTTGAAATTTGGGAAACAAATGCTGAACATCTTATATTGTTTAAAGTGCAAACAGATTAATATTTTGTAATCGTCTCCAAGCGATAGGGATTGATGCATGAAATTTAATTTAAATGCTATAATAAATGAGTAAATTGCGATACAGCTTTCAAACAAATTGCATTTGAAAGTCGATTTTTGCCCTTGTATAACGGTGTAAAAATTAAAAATGTGCGATGTTTAGAAATTAAAAAAATTACAGTAGCAAAAATCGCAAAACCGAAACTTCATCGTCAAGTGCTGCCATTTGCAAAATGACGTCAGCGTTTCGCACGGACATGCTTGTCCTTTATAATATAGATAGAGATTTATAAAATCACCAAAGAAGCAAAAAAAGAGCAAAACTGAAACTCCATGGCATAAATTTTCACCCGTTATGTTTATTTAAATTCTCTCTTAATTTTTAAGTAATATTATAATTATTGTTCATTAATATTCGCTTTTAATTTTAAATAATACAATATATAATATATTATTTTAATTTTCTGTATAAACTTATAGCGGCTAGCAAGTAATAGGCAATGCCTACTGCTACTTTTGAACGTCAAATAATCATTTGTGGTTTGGAATAATATCGTTCGTAGCACGTTCTATGTGTTTACGAAATGAAATTTAATTGTGTTGGCTAGAAATGGAATAAAGTGTGTTTTCTGTAGCAATAAGCGAGGAAAAAATATTTTCATTAAAGACAGGTTAAATAAGTGTAACAAAGATTTTTAATTAAGCATTTATTTCAACAAATCATATATATATATATATATATATACAGAAAGTAAGGATTATTGTTTTGGCAATAGTTACGGCTCGGCAGTGTATTGAAAGTAGCCAAAGCACTACAAAAGCCGCCAACTCTTACAATAGGCACTTTTTCTTCCAGATATAAAACGGCGTAGGGCACTGATTTAGCAACGGAATTTCAGTCTGGCAAATTAATTATAGTTTATCTGATAGCCAAAGTATAACATACTAAAATTTCAACTTGGCTAAAATGACGTGAGTTTAACACCTATTGTGCCTCTAAATCAGGGTCTGGCACGGTCTTAGCAACGTTGAAACGGTCTGGCAATAATGGCTTAATATCCCGAATAGTTAGCAGAAACAAGTGTTACAAACAAAATTCATGCTAAAATGACGTAATTTTGTTACGTTTTTACCTGCATTGCCCCTCCCCTCACAGATAAATGCAACGTTTCCCGCCAGCCAGGCCGGCCGCATGCGTATTACAAAATAAAAAGGGAGAATATACAGAAAAATGAGCCTTGCTAAAATCAGTTGATGAAAACGTTGCTAGCTCTTACACTAGAAGGCAGCTATTTTCGAAAGTAGAATCTCTCTAAAATAACTAGTACAAAAGACTCCCCACCCGTTGTTTGCATTAATCCCTTATGAGATGTAATATTTCCAACTGGGCCAATAAAACCGTGCCAGAATTCGTCCAGTTTAGGATTAACATTAGCGAGCGGGTGTTTTCAAGTGCGTGAAGAAGACCTTTAAGACATTCTATTTGTAAATGGAGAATTAAATTGTTAATTTTAGTCGACATTTTTTCAGTGCTTCGTGCCTCAGATCCTAAAACTAGTTTAAACATTACGCTGTTCTAGTTCAATCTGAAATCCAAACTTAATTTTTTTCATTTATATTATTACAAATTCGAAATGTTCCCGGTTGGTGATGTTTTAGGTTATTAAAATCTGCAATACTCTATTAATAAGATTGTTATAATTGGAAATATATAATGTTAGATGTTGATATAAATTTCAGTGTATACTTTAATTCATAGAAATACATTTTTAAAGAATTTTAATTAAACAGAAACAATAAAGTATAGTTAATTTCAAAATTAGTGGATATATATATTTAAAAAACAGAATTCACAGTTTAGATTAATTATGGTAATAGCCTGCGTTCAAGTGATAATTTTTGAATAAATATTTTTTGATCGTTCTTTTTAGTCAGCGGGCATTTGAAATTTAAAAATTCTTTAAATTCAATTATTCGTCTCTTAGTTGCAAAGAAAAAAGCCAAATTTAATTAATCGCAAATTTTAAGACCCTAAAGTTACAATTAAACATACAGAACAAATTATAACACTGCTAATTTTTTGATTTTCCAATATTTATTTACCTCAAAATAATAGAAAAAAAACCACTTTTAATAATAGTTCGTTATTAAGAGTTTTAATTATTGGGGGAAACTTAACAATTTGTTTTTAAATGAAAAAGTTTCCAAAACCTTTTTGAAATATATATATTTTTTAATAAGTGTGAATGTATTAAAAAATATTTCTCAAATAAATTTATGGAAGAAATATATATATATATTTTACTAAAACATATTATATATATTTTTTAATTTCATTAAATAAATTAATAAAATATTGACTTAAATATCCTGGAAACTTAAATGCAGACGTTTGTAATTACAAATCGACACTTTAATTAAAGTAGGGATTGGAATAAAAAAAATTCAGAGATGGTGGATATTGTAACATAAATTACATAATAGGAATTCAAGATTATAATCCGCATTTAAAATTTAAAAGAAAATATACATTTTTGGATTTGCAAACATTTTCGTTAGCATTGTGACATAAACATTAAACCCTAAGGACATTTTTAGAATTAGTTTTAAATTTCTTTTAGGAATACTTAATATCGACGAAATTTAAATTTTTATATTATTTAGAAAAGGCAAATGAAATGAACGGGTGGTGAACTAAAATGATTGAATTTAAAAGAAATATAGAAAATAGTTATGTTGAATATAAATAAAATAAAAATGAATTACTGACAGAAAATTAAAATCTTTTATTAAAACTTGTTTACCTCAATACATAAATCTTTAATTTAGTGCTATTTTGATAGAAAAATTTTCAAGAGAAGAATATTTACAATTGCTTATATAGCCAGCCATTTGAACAAAATTTAAGTTTATGAAATATGTTGGGAAATATATTTATTTAATATATTTATTTAACATGTGAAAGGGTAACACTTGAACGTATCATTTGAACAAAAGAAAAAAAAATCATCCAAATATATTTACCAAATTTTAAATTAATTTATAACATACATAATATATATATACCGGGTCCGTCACAAGTTCATTAAAACTTTAAAAATTCATTTAGAAGAAACAAATGATGCTAAAACATTGCGGTTGGCAGGAATGGGATTAGAAGGAGACCAAATTTTTTTAATAACGAAAAAAGTTGTGGTTAAAAAAATTACCGTTAGATGGCACTGCCATGCATAATATAAAGCAAATGTATGCAAATTAGGCTTATAGTCAAAGATCCATTTCTGAAAAACGTTTGACAAGCTTCAGTATCCCAGCCAGGCCCAGACTATCGCACGGGCACCCGGGGCCCATGCCCTGGACACAAAATTTCTGAGGGGCACGAAAATTTTCATAATTCATCTAAATTCCCATTAAAAAAATCATAATTGCGCCAGCATTTTTATTTCTTTTAGCACGTTTTTTTTGCACTCTGTATCAGTTTGGTTTTATCATCTAATATCAATATCATCGTTCATTAATAACTTCTTATCATTATTTTCTAGTAATTGATGTACTGTATTTATCAATTCATTCAATTTTATCATATTTAGCACATTTATTCGAAAAGTGACACAGCTGAAGAAAATGTGATATTTCATATATTAATACGATGAAATGACAAAAATATATCTCAATCTAGGAAAAAAAGCACATTTCAATAAATAATAGAATTTATTTTTTCTTAATTTCTGGAACCGATTTTAATTTTCCGAAAAACTTAATTTTTGAGTTGACACTTTTCGAATAAGTGTGTTAAAAAAAAAAAAAACTAGTATTAGTAAATCAACCAATCGAAGGGGGCACTAAAAATTGAAAGTGCCCTGGGCACAAAAACGTGCTAGCCGTGCCCTGATCCCAGAACATGAAATAGGCTCTTTTTTCGCCTTTATTCATTTTGCCGTGCAGAATTTGAGCAATACGCCAGTTGTTGATTCCCCGTTGTTGTGAAAGGCTCAACAACAGCGCTTGATCTGGTAACGATAGCATGCTGATGGCATCGAATTAAGAATTTGTATTTATTGAGGGGTTTTATTGGCAGCCTGATTTGTACAAACTTGCTTCATATTATGCATGCAGCACCATCTATCGGTAATTTTTTTACCGTTTTCTTATTTTTAAAAAAATACGATTTCACTCTTATTCATTTCCTACAAACCACAAAGTTTTAGCATCATTTATTTCATTTTAATGATTTTTCAAGTTTTAACGAACTTATGACGTACCCGGTATAGAACTGAGCTGCGCCGTTAGGCGTCTGAGGGCGCTCGCCATGCACGTCAAGCACCGTACTCAAGTTTTCAGGAGCTTTTAGCACACACGATCAGGAGAGTTCCTGTATGCACTACGGTCGTGGGAGCGCCACAACCTGCTGATCGCTCAATTTCTCCCAAGTAATTGACGACATTGGTCGTTGCGATGAGAGGAGGTGCCTGCCCTCTTAGGTCAGCACCACTCTACATTTGGGAAGACTCTGGAGTCCCCAACAGCTTCGGAGCTGGAAACCAAAGGAGGAAACCGGGAACTAGGCCGTATGACGGACTTCCCCAACGACTCTTGCTTTGCCACAGCTTCCGATTATCGAGCTTCTATGGAGGCTACGACTGGTCTCATCGGCTGCGGTGAGAAGAAGGGAGCCTGTCGCCAGTCCCGAATGACGAGGAAAAGTATCACTGAATACATAAACACATCCTGGCTTAGGTTGTCACCGCGTGACCCCAGAGAGATTTTCGTCTGACTTCTACGACGGCATAATGCTCGGATGCGGCCGACTCAATAGAGGGCCATTCATAATATGTAACACCATAAAAAAACCCAACAAAAACACAATAAAATGTTCGATTAAAACGGAAAGTTACTTTAGAAACCACTATCGGACTCTGAAGGGCATGGAAAATGCCTTCTAAAGCGCTAAAGGGGCGGTCTCGAGCGGGGCAAATAGCGTGAAAATTATTTCTGAGACTCATACTGATTCAACCGTGGGCAACTACTACTGATCCATCCGACTACGCATAGGCACGCTGGATTGGTTTTCGACCCAGGGTTCGAGTTTTGGTTTGATAGCCGCAGCGTTAGTCGGCAAGCCACCGGTCCTGTTTCTCGTGGTCGGAAAGTCCAGGGAAAGACATCTGCCCCTCCCAAGAAGTGATACACGCCACAGTGACCTGAATAGTCAGCTTGGGACACGAACCACACTTCGTACGAACGGGCAATCCCCTTTCTGACCGGCCTTGAGGTCGACACACAACTACCCCAGCTGCAGCGGAAGACATGGTGGATGCAGACCATGCAGTCCACAACCGGTATGTCGATATCTGCGCTCTGCCGCCTGCCATTACCGAGGGTTGCTTCATGCCGCCTCACGCACTGAGTAGACGTAACTACAGAATTACCTATCCACTTTGCTCTTCGGAGTCCGATGTCACCTCCGTCATCGCCCCTTGGAATCTCGGTCGGGCAACTGGGATTAGTCTATGGGGCGTCCTTCCACAACTTAGGGAGGAGGCTCCCAACATTGGCAGAGTCCCTACGCCGCAGAAAACCTACGATTATGAGGGGAGTCCCAGATTCAGTGGCCTGCGTCACTGAATCTTTGCGGCACTTCCGGCTTTTTCGGACACCCCTCTACCACCGATGCACCATGTTTGAAGTCGCGGTTTATCCGTTTTCCTTCCCCCGTCGTGTCGAATAAGATCTCGTAGTGCCGGGCTCCCGGTCATCTTCCCCATTGAAGGGACCGAGTCAGGGCCCCCGGAGGGGCGCGCCAGTAACGCACCTGGTATATACAAATTACAGCAGGTCAAATAATATTTTTGGTAGTTAAGCAATATTATTCAGAAATTCTTAATTCTTAATTCTTAATTCAAATATTAACCTTATTAAAAGAGGCTAACACAATTCCATGATTAATACTCCTCTTTCGAAAGTACTATTCCCTTGTTTGTCACATTCATGTGTCAAATTTTTTTTATATTAATATTATTTTACCTTATTCTTTAAAATCCAGTATATCGCTAAAAATATTTTAAATTATTACTAAGTAATTCTTATTCCCACCAATAAACTTGCTCTTTCCAAGCTGAAAGACTCCTTAGATATTTCCTATGCTTGTTGTTTATATAGCATCACGTCCTCATACCGCCAAAACTAAACTCAGTGTAAATTCAGAGTACTTCTTTTTTATTCGTAAACAAGAAAACAATACATAACTAATTTTCAAAATACTTCGGAGATATCAAGAAAACATTTAAACTAGATTAGACAAAGACAATTTATAAACAAAATCCCATACTTTATAAAACCTTTTCTATCAATAAAAATTACTAAAAATGTCTTAGATGCAACTTTTTCTTCCTTCATTTCATTGGAAGACATTCAAATAAATTATATTTTCCACAACTTTAACTTGCTTATTTTGTACTGACAATCTCTCAGCTCACTATATACTCCTGTAATCTTCCTCTTTTTGCTCGCATACGTTTGATTGATAAAACTTTCGAGTTAAATCCGATTCCCCATCATATATATGTGTGTAATGTATTATTAACACTTTTATGTGATTACAATAAGCTTAGTGATACTGGTCTCAAATTTCAATAAACTGTTTTGTGCTCTGAATGTTATTATTTATATACTACTACGGCAAATACAAAAGTATACATACCTACGTAGGAAAAACTTTTATCATAACATAACTTTATTATTTATTTTATTCAAGAAACTCTAAATTTACAAAAGATGCAATCATTAATCTTTTATTCTTTTCACCATTTCTAAAAACAACACTCTTGTAAACTTTTCACACTCACAGAAAAAACCCTCTCAGGGTAATGAATACATATTATCACATAAATCCACATCAATGAGTTTCAATTCAGTTAATGCTGTTGAAAAGCCCTTTATAAAGAGTTGTATTTCCTAATAACTGGATAGATGTTCATATGACTGATGTGTGGAAGAATTAAGGAACACTATATTGTTGATTTTCATAATTTTTTAAAAAGATTAGTGTTTGGTTCTTTTAGAAGAAACCATTTAAAATTGTCAACATCGTTCAAAATTTTACCAATAGTATATCAAAAAAATAAAGACTTTAACTTGCATTTCAAAACATTGCAATAAATTTAAGGCTGCATTTTTAGTGAAAAGCTACAAATTGCATCAGACTATCATTAACGTCAAAAATGGTCATCTGTCGTGATCCAGCCTTCAATAAATCTTCATCATATTCCAAACCTTTCGTCACTTGGTTACGTATTCTAAGGGTGTATCCGTTCTCAAACAAGCCACCCTTTTTTGTTCTCATACAAGCCGAATCCCGTGTTTGCATAAAAATATATTTCGAAATTCTATTTTCATAGAATTATGAGTGCAATTATAGGATTTTAACAAAAAATCTATATTTTCGAAGACAAAAATACTGTACGCTGTTGTTTTCTTATGTAGTGTGTTTCCATATTACTTGCAAATGCGAAAAGCTGCATATTGCACAAGACCATCATTAGCGTGAATAGTGTTTTTCCGTTTGAACTCGCACACACAAAAAAGTCTTTAACATATTCAAAACTTTTCATCACTCAGTTATACGTTCTAAACTAAAAAGTATCCCTGTTTTCAAACTATCCTATTTT
The DNA here is from genome assembly GCA_963931845.1 of Maratus michaelseni. Taxonomy (NCBI): domain Eukaryota; kingdom Metazoa; phylum Arthropoda; class Arachnida; order Araneae; family Salticidae; genus Maratus; species Maratus michaelseni. Next base: position 106,066,239 of record OZ007590.1, on the reverse strand, counting down.
TCTGCTCTCAGACGTGCCTAATAATGTGTTTGTGTAGAAATAGGACTTTGTTTCGAATTTGTATTTTCATTATACTAAGAGTGTAATTATTTGATTACAACAAAAAGCCTATCTTCACGCAGACACAAATACGGTAGGCTGTTGTTTGTTTGTGTAATGTGTTTAAATATTGAAAGTAAAATGGTAATTGTAATATTAATTTAGAAATAGGGATTTTCGTATGAAAGAAATTTTTGCTATAGATTCGTTAAAGTAAGACTGTATGTTAAAGTGCAATATATAGTCTTACATTAACGCAAGCTCTATAAAGTTTTCTTGACTTTAACTGGTAAAACGTTTGAATGTAAACATATTTGGAGATAGTCTGGTTATCGTATGTTATTGCACTGAACAGGGGCTCAATCGTAGTCTGAAACGTTTTCATAAGTTTTTTAATTGTTGTTATATAAATGTGTCTTTTTTAATCTCATGCTGTCTGATTAAATGAAATTTTTAACAATTGAATTTTATATATCACACGTACAAAATTTTCAATTATTTGATAATTAAATGTTTTCTCTTAAAGTTTCTTGTTAAGTTTTCATTTTTAACAGTTCATTCTGATACAGAATGCAAAAAGTATATAGATTTCGTATTTTATTTTCCACTCATTATGCGTGATACAAGTCAAACAACTTTATAGCGGATAAATAGTAATTTTCAAAGTGAAAATAAAGTAACGGCATTGAAGAAAAATATATGTAATATTAAAGTCACAAAATAAAAATATGTATGTGAAAAGCATTAAGGTTTTCTAAAACAATTTATCTTATTTTCTCATCAGATGAAAATTAATTGCTCTAAACAGTTTGCTGCTGTTTTATTATTTATTTAAAACCTGAATAAAATAAAATGATTTATAAAAATTTAAATTAACTATGTTTAAACTCTTTTTCCCTCTTTAAAATTTCATAAATGAAATGTTGTTAATTTAGACAAATAAGAATATATGTATTTAATTTTTATCAATTCTCACAGATATTAAATAACTCAATGCGCTAATGATAAATAATTATTTTCTGCGAATTTGTATTTATCTGCTACTCTTCAATTAAATCATACAGTTGAAATGAAAATAAATGATATTTTTCTCGAATCGTTAGTTGTCTTTAGAGAATAAATATTTAGAAGATTTAAGAATGCTATTCTAACTATTGAAGCTGATGAATTAATAAATAAATGAAAATGTTTAAGTATTTAATTTCACTTAACATCAATAATGTATTTTTAAAATAATGATTATATTAGAATATTTATACAAATAAAGATACACATAGCAAAATCTTTTTATCATCGCAGTAATTCATTTCATTTCATTTCTCGGAAACTAAAGCTGTTTAAGAATTAGAAATTAAGACATTTTTCTGATTGAATACATACTGAAACTTTCATTTTTTGTTTGCTCATTCAGAAACTAAATAAATACAAACGAGAAAGATAAATCATGAGTCTAGCATAGATTATGAAGTACTTTCCATCGCATTCAGATTACTGTAACAAACGTTCACCGTTTAATAAGTTGAAAGATGATGTCTAAGTTAACAATTTGGAAAACGTACAGCGTTGTGTTTAGTACTTTGGCGGCCATGGCAGCTAAATATATTTTGGCGGCCTTCAAAGAAATATATTTTTTGGCGGAAGTTGTTTAAAGGATATAAAATGTAGAATACTGAAGATATGTACAAAGCGTATCACTGGACTGAATAAGTACGCATTCTTTAACGCAAAACATAGTAGAAAATAAGTCATTAAAAAATCGATTTCCTTATGCACATCAATATTTATAATCCTATTGATTTACCTTACACCAGTAATCACATTTGTTTAAATGTTTATTCCACGAATTATTCAGAATAAACTTCAGTTTACTTGAATTTCATGATTTTAATACAATAAATCGTGAGTAATAGAATGCAATACATATTTTTTAACATTTATTTTAATCCATTGCCCATACCACGATGTTATGATATTTTTTGCCGCACGCATTGACAAATAATCTATAAACGAAGCTTCATTTCTGCTGCAGTAGCCCTCGAGCAGTCAAAATCAAAATAAAGTTACTGCACAGCTGCATTGTAAAACACATATTATTATAGAAAATGGTGGAGCATACTTCAGGTATTTATCAGATATTTTTTGATCATAAAGCTAATTTTATTTTTATTTTTTGACTACAAAGCTATCTATTAGTTCTGTAAAATTCATTGAATTGAGCAAATCGTCTTTCATCAAAATAAAAGCAAAAGTAGACATAAGTTCACCAAGCATAGTTGATGTTAAGAAAGTTTTTGTAAGTTTTAACTTTGAAAAAGAGCGTTCTCTGTTTAAGCAGCTGTTACTGAAATATTGAGTAAATTACTCATTGCAATAACAAAATTTGGCATGACTTGCAGAAATCAGTGATGGAACAGCCACGCGCCAGCAAGCTGATTGCCAGCACTAAATTTAAATAACATTTTTCACCTTCTTTAAGGACAAATTTTCTTATATTTAAGAAGGTGAAGAATGCTATTAAAATTTACCGATGATAAGCGACGCACTGGCACGCAGCAGTTCCATCACTGTGAAATCTATGGATGAACAAATATTTCTAGGTTTACAGTGGAGGATTTACATCAATTGGAACTGTGCGACATAAACCTTTTAAATCCGTGAATAATTCTAAAGAATTTACATTTTCCATCAAAATATTCGGACCACTGCACGTTTTTAATAAATCAAGCATATTATGGATATGCGTTAGGTCAAAAAGAAACCCAAATGTGGAATGAAATGTTCTTATCTGATAAAAACGCTCCTTTATCGACATCGTAGATCGACATCCAAGGGACATTAAAAAACTCTATTTGAAATTTCTTTTCCAGATCATGAATTTGTTCATCATCAGCTTCATAAGAGAATTATTTTTTCACTTTGTTTTCTGCGAAGTTATGATACAGGTAGAAAAGTCATTCATCAAAAGGAGATTAAAAAATGATTCATCTCTACCTCTTGAGCTAGTTCGTTTGCTGAAATTTGAACATTAGAAACGAAATTTTCTTTATAGTCTTTTAAAAATTGCTGCATATTCTCTATTAATTGCAAGGCATGGTCGATTTTCATGCCAGAACGTTGCATTACGTACTTTGCTAACCAGGTTGAATTGCATCACAATGTCCTTCCACATACTCAGTGTCGTAAGGAATTGAAAGTTTTTCATATCTTTTGCCAATGAAGCTTCTTCTGTCCTTCACTTTTGTGTAATTTGACGTTTCAGAAACTACTACTAACCTATCATAAATATCCTCAATTTGGTAACGAATAGCTTTAATGCTTTCAACTCGACAGTCCCACCAATTATTAGACAGTAGGGTGTATCGATTTTTAACTTATTTTTTGTTTCCAAATTCCAAGTTGATAAAAAGTTGCTACTAGACACCACAACTTACCACAAAAAATTTTGGATTTTTTTAAAAATGTTTAGGTCTCCCGCACAAGGCCTAAAATTTAGAAATTTTACTTAAAAAGTAAATTTTTACAAAATTTTTAAAAAAACCTAAAACACTTATTTTCTAAATTGCAAGTTAAAATTCCATTAACAATAAGCACAAAAAACGATATAAAATGTATTTCAAAAACTTAGCACAACATTTAGGTCTCCCGCACAAGGCCTAAAAGTCGTAAATTTCAGCCAATTTTTGAACATTTTTCAGTGCTTTGATATTTGTGTTGTTGCTGGTTTAAAAATTAAATGTAACTCGTCTCGTTAGGCTTGATTGGAATTGTTGAAATAAGTGAAATAATAAATCACATTTCAATACGTCAAGCGTCAACTTGAAGCGATGGGGTGGGGGAAGGCCAGACTGTCGCGCCGCGGTGACGCGACAAATATGAATCACCGCGCAGACTTGTCAGTAATCGTCTGGCCGCGAGCGAGGATTACGGTTGTGTTTAAGTGCGATAGTCTTGTTGTAAGAATCAATTGAGTGAGTGTTGTTGTTGTTCATTATGAGTAAAAAACCGCATGTAACTAGACAAACTACCGACAGGCCGGTTATCGGGCAACCTATTGATGTGAGTGAGTTTAATGTTCTGCCAACCAAGATGGATGTTTTGAAGTATTTTGAGTGGGTACGCATTGAAATGAAACAAGAGGGAATACATCCGCCTGCAAAGAAGGTAATTGCGTTAAGAGTTGCTTTAAAACTTGAGGAAATATGGAAAAGAGCTTCAATTCCTGTTTGTGGCACCAAAAACACAATATTTATGGTTTTAAAACTGCATGAGCAGCTGGAGAAAATTAAAAAGTGTTCAGGGCCTAAAAGGAAGTATCCTAACTCCTACAAAGACTCCTACAACGCTAGTAGTAACTAGCTTTCAGTCAAAAACTGAAACTGCATTGTTTGATATTTGTACTTGCAAATGTGACCGCAGCAACTGTATTTGTTCTATTGACAAAAAAGTCCCGGCACTAGAACACGAGTTTTTGCTTGACCAACGTGGTCCTAGATTGATGTCAATTGCAGAGTGTGACAAAAACGACACTAAAAAGCTTAAGAAGTGATTAGAAAGAAAGTATAGGTCACAAGCTTTAATGCAGGTAGTTGTAAAAAAGACTGAGGATGAAAACGTTTATTCTAGTGATAGTACAGATGATTCAATGTCTCACACATCATGTCAAGATAGTGATTTTGAAATAAATGTACTTGATACGAGTCAAAAAAGTGTTTCAAGTGTAGAACTAAAACAAGAACTGCCACAACGCTTGTCTTTGTTTTCACGAGCTTGTGACCGCAGGGGCATTTCTAGTAGAGCTGGAGCTCAGTTAGCTACTGCACTTTTGCGAAACGTTACTGCGGAGAACCAAGAAGCAGTAATCGACAAATCAAAAGTAGCACGTGAAAGACTTAAGTCTCGTAAAGAAGTAAGCTCAACTCGAACCTCCGATCTGTTGGCCATTTACTTTGATTGTCGTAAAGATGAAACCATAACAAAAGAAATTGTAGCTGGAAAAAGTGTCCGAAAATCTTTAATGGAAGAACACATATCTATTGTTGAAGGACCTGGATCCAAGTATTTCGGTCATGTAACTCCCATAAATGGAACAGGAAAGGAAATAGTTACATCACTTATAAAGTATTGTGAAGTAAAAACTGTCGATCTTAAAATACTAAAAGCTATTGATTGTGATGGTACGGCAGCAAACACAGGCACTTCAAAGGGAGTTATCACCTTATTTGAAAATAAAATACAACAGCCACTGCATGTAGTTGTGTGTCTACTACATTTGAATGAATTACCATTTAGAAAAATTATGGTTGCTCTTGATGGGCCAACTTCTGGACCAAACACATTTAGCGGGCCTATTGGTAAACAACTTCTAAGCTGCCAAAATCTGGATGTTGTCAATGTTGTTGCAATTGAAGGCGATTTACCAGAAGTTGATCTTAAAGCGTTGAGCACAGATCAAAAGTACCTGTACGAAATATCCAAAGCCGTATCAACAGGTACATGTACAGAAGAGTTGGCCAGACGAAACCCCGGAACAGCTCGCACGCCAGTTGGCTTACTCTGGGAAATCGAATCTTTCGTTTGTATGTAGCCATGGATGATCCGACCCCTGAGCTGAAAAAGCTTGCAGAGTTCATAATGAAAGTCTACATTTACACTAAAAATTACGAAAGTTTCGTCAAAATTAACAAACTTTAGGTCTTGTGCGGGAGACCTAAATGTTGTGCTAAGTTTTTGAAATACATTTTCTATCGTCTTTCATGCTTATTGTAAGTGGAATTTTAACTTGCAATTAAAAAAAAAAGTGTTTTAGGTTTTTTTAAAAATTTTGTAAAAATTTACTTTTTAAGTAAAATTTCCAAACTTTAGGCCTTGTGCGGGAGACCTAAACATTTTTTTAAAAATCCAGAATTTTTTGTGGTAAGTTGTGGTGTCTAGTAGTAACTTTTAATCAACTTGGAATTTGGAAACAAAAAAAAAGTTAAAAATCGATACACCCTATTAGACAGCGGTTTAACCGTTAACTTTTGTACAAGTTTTAAAAAAAGTGTATCAATTTTGAGTATAAGCAGAAAAATTTCTGTTGAACAATTCCGAAGGACGATTTTGTAAAAATAGATGACTTGGTCATATCTCCTAATACTAAATTTCAGCTGTGACATCCACATGGAACAAATTGGATTTATTTCAAATATTTTAGCTTGAACACCCTTCTGGCAACGCTTCTGCATAGTTGCCTCACTATCATAGCCCTCTCCATAGAAATCTTCAATTGACAGACGCCTATGTAATTGAGTTTTCTTCTAATTTAATTTAAAGTAAATCAGAAAAACTCAATTACACAGGCATGATATGTAGAAAATTTAAAGACAGACTGAAAGAGTTGTCGCAGATAAATTGCAATAAGCAACCGCAATAAGCAACTAAATAGGCATGACATCTAGAAATTTTAAAGACAGTCTCAAAGGGCATATTGCAGACATAAAAATATAGTAAACTCCAAACAGCTGTATCAAGGTTAAACCAAAAACAAGATATCGACACAGACTTCAGTACAGCATGAATCATAGCCCGTACTTCAAATTAATACGCATCAATTACACAGGTCTGCGATAAAAAAAATTCCGGTAAAGTAAGTTGTGTTTTTTATAGTTTTCTGGATGCTGATTACTGGAAAAGTACTGAAAATATTCCATCACTTACAGTTTCATCACAAATCGCAATGTATTTTTTACGAATTTAGTATATTTCGGACGAAAAAAGTATTATTTATATGAGTTTGATAAACATATTTATGGACTTAAAATAGTAAATAGGGCCATTAAACTACTAAACAAGAAAAAAGAAACTATTTCAATTCAGACTATTTCCCTGAATCGGTAAATTGCCTATTAAACACAATATTGAAGACAGAGGAATCCAATTGGAATCGGCTAACTCTCCTGCTTGCACGTGTCCGCCCTCAACCCATTTTCGCTCTTCACTGCCCTTATCTGTACTCCTCAATCAGTGTCTTTCTTTGCTTTGTGATGTACACGAGTGTTTATATTCCGACCGGTGAGTTATAGGTTAAAGTAGTAATTAGCACTTTCCAACCTAGTTGAAAAGTGCTTATGACTTCGGTTTGTCTGGCCGTATGGCCGTCTGGCGGTCTGGCCGTCTGTCCGTGCTCTAACTCCCGTAAATATGCTCGGATTGCGCTGTAATTTTTATATGTTATTGTCGTTATCGATAGCATGTTCCCTATTTCAACGGAAGTGTGTAGCACTTGTAGTTTTTTTACAGGGACACTCAAAAGAATTCCGTTACATTGCGGTCTATGGGGAAAAATTATTTGCGGTTTATTTAAATAATGTTTCACTATTTTAAACGCATTGAAATTTATATATATCACTAAGGTGCATTAGAAGAAGCTTAATATGGAATAGGGTGTGCATACCACTTATAGTTACTATACAGGGACAGTCAAAAGAATTCCGTTACATTACGTCTATGGAGAAAAATCGTCTGCGGTTTATTTAAATAATGTTTCACTATTTTAAACGCATTGAAATTTATATATATTACTAAGCTGCATTACAAGAGGCTTACTACAGAATAGTCTGTGTATAGCAGTCATCGTTCATTTACAGGGACATACAAAAGAATTCTCTACTGTCTGTTAACAATAATTCCTGGCGTTTTAAGTTGCTGAACGCGATTTTCAATTGAACTCACTTTTTGTCTATTACTGGGTGTGTATAAATTCTGTATTTCATATACAGGGTAGCACAAAAGTTCGAGAACACATTTCCGTTTATTGACAGAAACTCCAGAAGGAGAATTTTAAACTGTGCTACGCGTTTCCTAACTAAACTAAAATTTATCATCCTATATAGTATATATACAAATCTATAGATCATATACAGGGTTGAATAAAAGTACTCGGATACTTTTCCGAATATTGTATCTGTTCGAAATTCCTGAAATTATGTTTTTAAATATGTTATGCGTTTTCCAAATTGTTTACTTAGATGTTATCTTTTAGCTTATTAAACGGTATGTTTTGTAAAATTATTTTGGAAGCGTTGGAAAGTGCTACATAATCTATGCTTGGCGCATGATTTTTCGTTCTTGTTTTTACTTCTAGTTTTTGTGGCATTAGAGAACAATGGCTTCCAGGGGATGCGTTAATTTTTCGAATTATCTCTTCTATATTTGTGGCAACTATACAGCAAAAAAACAGCAAGGAAACATTTCGTATTTTGTGAAAAAAAAGTGTATATTGTTTATTTTGGCATGCAATTGGGGGATCAAGACAAGCCTTGTGCTCCACACAAAGTTTGTTGTATTTGTGTAGAAGAATTAAGGCAATGGTTTCAATGTAAAAAAACAACAACAATCTTTTCGGTTGGGTATACCAATGCTTTAGAGAGAACCTCAAAATCATAGTGGTGATTGTTATATTTTTATTTGTAATGTGAAATGTTTCAATTTATTCGAAGTAAATTTGAAGGAAGTTGTGTTTGTAGGACCAGATATCTGGATAAATGATGAAAGATGAAAAATTTTAAACTAAAATGGAAACAAACGACATGAAAGCCGGGAAATCTTTCAAACTAGTTATTAAAAGCTTTTTTGAAAACAAAAAGCACCCAAACTACAAATCTATTTTAGAAGAGATGGTAAATAATTTCAAGAATTTAGGCCGTAGTATGAGCTTAAAAGTTCATTTTCTCGATTCGCATTGGGACTATTTCCCTGAAAATTTAGGTGCAGTTATTGAGGAACAAGATGAAAGATTTCACCAGACTATAAAAGAAATGGAAAGGCGATATCAAGGAAGATGGATTGTCAGCATGATTGCCGACTACTACTGGATGTTACAAAGAGACATTCTCTGCAAAGTTCGGAAGAAAAGTTTTGATGTAAAAAAAAAGTTTCTATAAGAACTTGTAACTTCTTACATAAACTTATCAATTACTTGAACTAGGATATAAATGTAATTTATATGGATTTATGAATTAATAAAATTTAAATGTATTGTCAAAATTTCGTGATTTCAACGGTTTCCTTCAAAATATGCAAACATTTTTTGAAAAATCCTTACGTGATAGAAAAAAATGGATTTCGTATTTGGAATCAGCACTAAACATAACATAAACTAGTCGTTGGGGACCACCGTAATACTTACCCATCATGGATATGCATAATGTAAAATATTAAAATAAAAAATGTGTAAACATAAAATGCATTGCAATTCGAATAAAATCGTGGCTTGATGACGTCATAAACTTTAAAAGCTCGATTACTGAATTGCTTAAAAGAAACATCCTTATAACTCCAAAAACAATAATGCTATTAACTAGCGGTTTAGTGCATCTAATTAAACGTCTCATTTCCAATTAAAATATATCTTTGAATTGAAATTTGTATGAAGTACAGGGTCATGAAAAATCAAAGAGTGTGGAAAATAGGATTACAAATATCTCGGCAACTAATTATCCGATCGACTTCATGTTTTATGGAAAATTTATGTTTTTTTATTGTCTCTTATATTTACTCCTTAAAATAAACAATTTCGAAAATTTTTATATACCTTTTATCAGAACGAATATTTCGAGAGTCCGAAAAAATAGTTCCGGTTAATCGAGGTTACTGAAATTCAATAGGCTTCTTCCCATTATTGTATACTAAGTACATACCAAATTTCAAGTCTGTTTTTTCGGGAGATAGAGCGTTTACAGACACACAGACGGACGGCATTTTTTTTTTCTAAAAATATGTTTTTCGGAATCTTCAGTGTCTGAAACGTGTAAATCTGTCAAAAAAAAAAAATTCGATTTTCAAAACGATTACAAGACTTACCCTATACTACGTATGATGGGTAAATAAAATCAGTCATCAAAATTAAAACATTTTCCAAAAAGTATTTGTTTTCAAGCCTGTGTTATCAGAGAATCTTTAGAGATTTTAACTCAAGGAAATAACACTTGTAATGCTCTCTTACAATACTTCCAGGCTCTGGTAGAGTGAACTAAATATCTCTGGAGATTTTGGAACTTAACTATAATACCTCCCCACCCTCCTCCTCCTTTCCTTCACCTCTCCTTTGAAATAAACTCGTCTCTCGTTATTTAACCAACGTACATTCAGGCCCCACCAGTGGCTGAGAGGTTCTGCTCTCGAAGCTGGTAGACGGGAGGTGCTGGGTTCGATCCCAATCGCGCCCCTCGGCCTAATCGTTCGGAGTTTTCGTGGTGTGGTTTTCTTCGAGTCGTGGATTTATCCATGCGTAAATACGGGTTAGGTTCCCTTAGAAAGACCCCCACGGAGGGCACTACCCCCGCGCCTATATCCCAAGTGTAGATAATTGGCCGTCAATAATCAACCCAACCCAACGTACATTCATGAACTTTCACACTTTCCGAATTTCCCCTGATGATGACTGTTTAGAGCAGTTGAAAGCGATCAGGTTTTTTAACATCTTTTTAACATCTTTTGACGGGTTTTTATGTTTTAAAAACTTTCATTTGTATATTTGCACATTTTTAGTAAAAATAAATATTCTTACACATTTCATTTAATATATTTTTTTATTTTTTTTATTTATGTATTTATTTATTTTTTTTCGCTTAATAAAGTTCAGATTCATTTATTAAATTTTAGAGTTGTATAATAGATTAATAAACTCAGGAAAAATTAAGAAAAATTAAAATGTTAAGATAAGGATAGAAACCGTTAGTTATTTCATATTATACGACTAAAGATTAATTGATTCGATACATAAATAATTAATTGACTATTTGCGTGATAGAAATTCATAAATTACTAGTTGTGGTGTCGAAAATAGCTCGCTCTACAATTTCAAACAACTTCATCTAACAGAACATCAAATCTGGCACTTGATGAGAAAATTTTTTCCAAAGGTCCTATTATAAAAGTGTTTTTTGAACAAAAAAATATTTCTACGTAATTTCATCATAGTGATAAACGACTAAAGTTTTCAAAATGCAGTTTAATTATGATTTAGAAAGCCCATAAGTATTACTTTTTATGGAGTAATGATTGGCCGTGTTTTGTATTGAACGTTTCTAAATATGAGAATGATTTCAGTCATCATTAGGTTCCATAGGACATATATTTTAACCTAACAGCTAAGCTGCAATATCTGTATGTATATATTTTTATATTTCTCAGAATATGTGACAAAACAATTTATGTTAATTTTATTGGTTGCTTAATTTTGATAAACACGGCATTAAAAATATATCACTTAAACTCACAGAATGGTTGACAAAAAATGCAGGTAATAAAAGTTAATTCGATAAGTACGACTGAAAGGCAAAAAGAATTCAATACAGAAATATACATTTACAAGATGTATAAATAGTAGTTTACAGGATTTAAAATCTGATCCATTTTTAATACTTTCCAACATTATGATTGTGAATTTGGTTCGTCCGCCTGCTGTCTGTCTGTGCTCTAACTCGCGTAAATATACTCGGATTACCATGGAATTGGTATATGTTATTGAAGTTTACTGTGGCTTGTTCGGTATTGAAAATGGAGTGTGTATCATTTATAGTTTATTTACAGGTACACTCAAAAGAATTACGTTACATGACGGTGTATGGGATAAAAATAGTTTGCGGTGTACTTTAAAAATGTTAGAATATATCAAACATATTGAATTTGATCTATATCACTGAGTTGCACTACGAAATGCTTAATAAAGAATAAGGTGTGCATAGCATTGATCGTTCAGTTACGGGGACACACAAAACAATTCGGTTATAATACTGTTTATCAATAATAATTGAATAACAAATACTGGAAGTTCGTTTTCAACTGTGGTAAGCATTTTTAAATGTAACTTTTTTTTTGGCATATTAATTGGTGTGTATAAATTCTATAGATCATATACGAAACTGTACAAAAGATCTAACGTATATTTTTGTTCATTGACGGAAATTGTTAAAGGGGAATCTTCTACTGTGATTTTAGAAGGTATTTCCCACACCCAGAAAAAGGAATTGATTAAAACTACAAAACATGTTTTGTTGAGTACATTTTGGTTCTTTTAGCAAAATTTTTAGTTAAATTAAAAAAATTGGTTCTGTTGCCTGGACAAAAAAATATTGTTAACACTCTTACAAAATTTTAACCAAATTTCATCAATTTTACTTGAATAAACAAAATCTGTTTTTTTAATTTTAAAATAATTTTGTAATTTAAATTTGTAATTCCAGCAAAATGTTGTTGTTTTTGCAAAATTTAAATTGTTGTGTAGTAGCCATAAGTCTCTCACGTAACTCGATTTATTTGACTTCTATAGCTATATAATTAAAGGATTAACATAATTTTTGAACAATTAAACCGTTTTTTCATTGGGACGGACCAAGGTAGTTTTAAAAATCCCCCTGTCCCATTTATTACTTTCTTCTGTCTTTACAAGAAGAAAGTATTGGAGTCATGAAAATTTTCGACTTCCGGTTTCTGACGGATTTTAGAAGGTCCTGAACACAATTTGACTATTTTTAGAAAATGACTGACAAATGACTCTGTCTGTCTGTATGTGACAAAATTTTTGTGGGAGCTCTATCTCAAGAACTAATGCACGGAATTTAATAAAACTTTATATTCAGTTACTTCCTGATATAAATTGTTGCTGATTAGTTTTTGGTGTAAATCGCGCAACAGGTATCGCTGCTATGTTGCATTTTTCGCGATTTCTGCAATAGCTCTATCTCATTTTCAGCAGTGAATTATGCCTGTAATATTTGAATAATAACCAGTGAATTTTTATCCTGATTTTTACAGGCGTAATTTATTGCTGAAAATGAATAAAAAATTAACTATGTGTTGCCGTATGCTGGGCTTTGTATTGTCGTCTCATGTTTGCCACAGAAATTTGCGTGCTCCTGATGACATTTCCATCTTGTGCTGCGGTTGCAGCCAGTCCGACATATATAAGAGTGAGAAATGCCGAATTCAAATGTCGTTCCTTGTCGCTCTGTAGTAGAGCCTCTGATCGCTGTTCTGAGGACCCGGGATCGAGTCCCGGCTTGGGGCGTTTTTCACTCTCTCGGTTTGCGCTTGAAAAAAAGCAGGGTAAAAATTCACTTGTTATTATTCAAGGATTACAGGCATAATTCACTGCTGAAAATGAATTAAAAAATAGTTAAATTGCATATTTAGATTTGAACATTTAACAAAAGTTTTTGTAGTACAAGCAAAACAAGTCCGTATTATAATATTTTTTATTATTTAAACAAACAAAATATATTTTGTTGAAAAAAGAAAATAGATTGTTAAAATAACACATAGCATATATCTATGTAACAAAAATAATTTTGTTAATTCAAGTAAAATTGAACCATTTTACTTGAATTAACAAAACATTTTTTTCTGACGATACATTTTTTTTTTTTTTTTGGAATTGCAAAAAAAAAATATATATATATATATATATATATATATATTTGTTGATTCAAACAAAATTTCCATTGACCCATATTTAAACGAAAAGTTTTGTTGGGTCGACCAAATTTTTGATGTTTCAACAAAACTTTTTTCTGGGTGTAACTGAAGTAAATGTTAGCATACTTTGTAGTATAAATAAACATCTATAGATCATATACAGAGCTGCACAAAAGAATTCACATATTTCATTTGACTATTGGTAGTAATTGCTGAAATTGTGTTTTCAAATGTGTTATACTTTTTTTAAATTGTTTACTTAGTAGGACTAGTTGAGCTTAAGCCGAAAGGTAGGCCTCCCGCCTGGTTTGATCTTGTTTAATTGGTAAACTGTGAAGTTTTGTTGCAGTATTCTGAATATGTTGGAAAGTGTTTCATAATTTACGCTTTAAGCATGATTTTTTGTTTTGTTATAAGTTAATATTTGCGCTGTAACAGTTTGAGATAGAAAATGATTATCCATCACTGATATGTGGAACTAGAACACTTCGCACATTACCTTTTTTCAGGAGGAACTCTTATATATGTCGTGTGTGCACCCGCAGCACAAGGTGGAAACTATCATCCAGAGCCTATCCGACATATATAAGAGTAAGAGATGCCGAGTTGGGATATTGTTCCTTGTAGCTCAGTGGCAGACCCTCAGAGCGCTAGTCTGGGGTACCGGGCGGCTTGGGACATTTTTCACTCTGTCGGCTTAACACTCAGTTTAGCAATGATAAATCCACTTGTTTGTTACTCATTAATTTTGGGCGAATTTCACTCTTCAAAAATTAGTACAGACTGGATTAGTATAGATGGATAGTATAGACTGGAGGGAAGAATTATTTTATTTTCATTTCATATCATTTGCAATAAAATTGACCCAATTATTTTGAGAATTATTCAGGAGTATATGAAATACCTTTTATTAAAGAAGACGGATCTAAGAAATACTATATTGGCATGACAAGCAGGAAATTTAGTTACAGAAAAAAGGAGCATATAGCTCAACCACAACCCTGACTAGATTGTATCAAGAGGAAACCCTTCAAATAAATTTCAATGAAAGTAAAATATTTTTTTTTTCCTCCAGTCAATACTATTCATTGATAATAAGAGAAACCATTGCGATACTAAAACGCAAAAATACTATATGTAATGATACGGCATCTTTTAAGTTACTGAAATTGTGGTTCGAGTTACTCCATGGTTATAAATATAAAAATAAACAACCAAGTAAAAATAAAAGATAACGTGCGTATTTTTTTAAAAAGTACATGAAAATTAAATGATAGCATTTCAAATAATAACTTCAAAGACCGTGCAATTATAGAATATTCTGATTTGTTTTTGAAAATGGCGCGGAGAGGGCCGAAACATGTGAACAATCTAATAAAAGTTTTTTTTACTGCATATTATCTTGTTAATTTACACCTTTTAACATTTAAAAGAAAAAAATGATATTGTACTCTTAAAGTTTTTCACTGTCCTCATAAATCATAATGTACAATTATTTTAATTATTTTGGAGTAAATTTAGTAGTAAAAGACTAAAGAAAAGGAATTAGCCCTAGATGTCTTATGTTGTCTTCCTAATTAAAAAACAACGAAATTATCCAAAACAACAATAAAGTGAACAAAAATAAAAATATACAAAATTCGTTCTCAGTACCATGTCCAATTGAGACAGAAAATAAAATTTACTTTATATTAAAATTTAAAAACTGTGCACTCAAATCACTGCATTTTACAATAAAATATGACAACAAATATTTTATTATATCTTTCTTATTTATCCATGTGTTAAATTTTTTTTTAAAGAATAAGTCAAACTAAATAGAAGATGTATGTTTAAATGCATATACGTGGTAATACAAATGTATGTTTAAAATGTATTTGCATTACCACATGACAAACAAGATAACAACTAAACCAATTCTATCGTGAATATAGTAACTCTTAATCTATATTGCCTATGCACAATTTTTCTTTTCTAAAACTTTTACTGCGAAATATACTATAAATAATTAATTCTGCGTAACTATATTAACCATTTCATATTTTTATTTACAAACTATTACAAAAACACTACACAATTTCGGCAGACAAAATGTTTAATACCAAAATATTTGAATAAGAAATTCTCACATGCTTATATCACTATTTATCGTTTAGGGAAAAACAACAGTTTTTCGTTCCTTGTTTACATTTGTGGTAGGATCAGATATGGGTAGAATTATAAAAATGAAAAATAAACACTAGCGAGAAACGTTACTTATTTTATACTGATCAGCTAAAATGTTAGAATAACCCTTGCAATAATTTTTGTTTCTCCACCTTTAATACGAACTACTGCTTTGACTCGGCTTGGCAGTGGATCATTCCTTAATGTATGTATGGTAGTAGCTATGAAATCTGAAAGTACCTCTTGCCCTAAGTTGAAATATGGTAGGTAGCTGAACTCGGAGCTGCTGCTGAAAAAATTTCCAAATGTGCTCAATAAGTTTTATATTTAGTGACATACGACGCCAAGAGGAAATAAAAATCACCACACAGTTGTTTAAATGACGGTCACTCAATGCCAGATATTTGAAAAGGTGTGTGGTTCATCTCGCAAAATTAACAAACATTGTGAAGAGAGAAAACACAAACGAATTATCTGGTCGGTATCTAGATTGTCAACAATTTCCCTGGTGTCATCTGTAATAACCATCCATCCAAGGCCTTGCAACGTGAACATTTCACGATTTTTTATACTTTCATGACCGATTAGTTTACACAATTTTATATATGTGAAAACAGATTTCACATTGGCGAAAGACGCATTTTGAACACAGAGATCGATGTTAGACAAAAGCGTGCCTGATTCATTGTATGAAGCAAATCTTTTTTACTGCGACATCATTAATTCTTTCTATTTATTATCATAGAAACTCGACAGAGTTTCTCGCCAAGCATAAGAAACAGCAATGCATTGAACCGTAAATGAAAGGAATTTCCGCCAATGGATGCCAAACGATTTTACAAAAATTTTTTAGCACTCTGTCTAGTTTATATTTTGCGGACGGGACAAAACGGGTTTTTGACATATCTATATCTCGCGTTCTATTTATGATAGAAACAAAATTCTTGATTCTATGGAATGGGGCGTGCCAAGGGACTCAGAATTCGAAAGTAAAGCAAAATCCGACGAATAGGTTTTCAGTAAATGCGATTTTAAAAGTGCTGTTTTTTGCACTTTTTAAATCTTGTTCAGACAAAAAACTGTTGACAGGGCTCCAACAATGTGTAATTATCGGATTTTTACGCGGTTTACGTTATTTGAATCGTTTTTATGAGTAGTTCGGACCTTTGTAAGTTTTATGTAAAATTATTAATAAGTTTTTGATTTATATCAGTTTAAAGTTATTGATTCCTATACTTAACATAGAACAAAAAAACTGTTGACAGGGCTACAGCAATGTGTAATTATCGGATTTTTACGCGGTTTACGTTATTTAAATCGGTTTTATGAGTAGTTCGGACCTTTTGTAAGTTTCATGTAAAAATATTAATTAGTTTTTGATTTATATCAGTTTAAAGTTATTGATTCCTATACTTAACATGGAGAAAAAAAATAATAAATGACCCAACTCTTTTAGGAATGGTCGTATACACATGATATTAAGATATGTTATTACACTCGATCCAAGTACGCTTCCTATTATAAAAAATCGTAACATTTAAGGTTCGTTTACAGGGTCTCACAAAAGATCTTTTGATATAGGGCTAAAGAGTTGTGTAATTATCAGATTTTTACGCGGTTTGCAGCATTTGAATTGTTTTTATGAGTAGTTCAAATGTTTAATATTTCGTGTAAAAATATTAACTAGTTTTTTATGCATACCACTTTAAAGTGATTTATTCGTATACTTAAGATGAAGCAAAAAAAATATTAAATGGTCTAACTCTTTTCAAAAAGAACGTATGCGCATGATGTTAAAATATGTTACTACGAACGACCTAAGTTAGCTTCCTATTGTAAAACAGAATTGTAGAATTTACTGTTCGTTTACAGGGTAACTAAAAGATTTTTTAATAAGACTGAAAAGTTGTGTAATTAGCGAATTTTTACGTTGAAGTACATGATTCCTATACTTAACACAGAGGAACAACAATAGTAAATTGCATAACTTTTGTCAAATTGGCTATATACACAAGATATTCAAATATGTTAACTACATCCTCTCTATTGTAAAGCGGCGTTAAAGCATATACGTTTCGTTCACAGAGTCTCTTAGAAGATCTTGATTACATTACAACCGATGTATATTTACTGCGTGAGATGTATTTTAATGATTTTACACTGTTTCAATCTCTGTAAGGTTTCATTATCTTGCTTTAAAATTTAATATGAGTTCATTTTGTCCATCTGAAATCTCGTCGATGTTAAGCTCTAAATCTATTAAAATATAGTATTTTCATCGATTAAAAAAGCTGTGTTTATTTATAAATATATAATTCTAGCGTATTAGGAATTGATTGAAATAGCGATTACAAAATTCCAACTTTACGTTCATGCGCTGAATAATAGAATGTAAAAATGTTGCTACCTCAAGATTACAAGTTTTGCGTTTAAATATTTGCCGTTCATCGAATCTCCGGCTATGACGAACTTAAAATGCTAAATTTCGTATACAATAGGTGATCGGTAACGAACTGTTCGGTTTACGAACAAATCGGTTAACGAACACTTTCGCGTGAGATTTTTATGTTCGGAGAACGAACACCTCACGAAACAAAGCCATGATGAAGCAATGCCGTGTTTCATATTTGCCGAGCTATACTTATTGCCTCTATTGTCAACTTTGAGAACATTTTAACAGTTGCATACATATGTCCTAATTAATTCATGTACTTACGGAGATTGGGGACCTATATTTTAGGATCACCGAATTGTAATGAACAGACTATATGAACAGAAATCTCTTTAATAGTTTTTATACTTTTGCAAACGTTGCGAATTTAATATTTTTCAAATTCTCGAAACGTTGAGTTAAAAAACTTAAACAAATAAAAAACTTCTAAGGTGCTCAGTAATTTTCAAAAATAATATATTTAATATGTTAGTATAAAAATCCCTTTAAATGTTTATACTAATAGAAATAGGTTCGTAGAAAAAAAATTGTTGATTATTCTCGGTATAGTATGCTCCATAAATTTATCGTTGTAGTTGACCGAAAAAAGTGCTTCTTATTTTTCCACATTTTTCTGAAACTGTATGTAAAATTGTCTATTTTTTTGTTTTTGAATGTATATAAACGGAAGAGTGATATAAAGAAAAGAAAAAGGAAAATAAATATGTCATAAATAATCTGATGAATACAATGTAAGGAAATTAATATAAAAGTTTCCCCGTTGTTATGGTAGCGACATGTACATTGGAATAAGTCACTCAATAAATTGTATAATTCTTTTATAGCATCACTATTATTTTTTTTGTCCCTTTCATCTTTTCTTTTCTGAATAAAAATGGAATCCGTATAATTGAAATTAAATACCTTACAAAAAGGAGTGATATCTCATCAAAAGCAACTCGTTGAAAATGATCCCGCCAAGCCACAAACCTAAAATGTCAGTCACAAAAAGAAGTGATATCACATAAAAAGAAGCGATATATAAGTGTATACTCCGAGTCCCGTGTAAAAATCTATCACCACTCATGTTTCCAAAGGACTCGGAGTGAAGTACAGTATGTGAAAACTGCTTGGCGACCTGCAGCCTTTTATAATGTTTGCGTTTCCTGCAATTACATATGGCTATATCTCCAACATTTATTTATTTATTTATTTTGCTCCCATAAAATTGTAAAAGTTGAAGCTTCTGTGTTTGCATGTCCTTTTTATTTATGAGCTTGAAAAATCAATTTGTTGATTTTATTTACCATTATTTAAACTAAAAACACCACTCTTACGCAGAGGATTTTTTAAGTAAACGTATAAAGATTTTGAGTTTGTAATATATGTATATATATATATATATATATAAACCGTATAATAAACGTTAACTAAATTGAGATATATTACAGTAATTCTAGCGTAAGGGAATGACATGGATCTGGGGCAAAATCCGTTCTGTCGGTTCTTTGGCATACAAAAATATTTATAAAAGTGGTATAACAAAAATATAAAATTTATTTTTCGATTTTCAAAATTGATATACTGCATATAGTATAAAAGCCTGCAGGTCGCCAAGCAGTTTTCACATACTGTACCTCACTCCGAGTCCTTTGGAAACATTAGGAGTGGTGATAGATTTTTACACGGGACTCGGAGTATGCACTTCTATATCGCTTCTTTTTATGTGATATCACTTCTTTTTGTGACTGACGTTTTAGGTTTGTGGCTTGGCGGGATCATTTACAACGAGTTGTTTTTGATGAGATTCTATTTATTGGACAAACAAAAGTTACTGATACTGAGATTACTAGAAAGGTGACTTCCGCGAATACACATTCCCAGAAACTCTGTTGCAATATGTGCTAAAATACTCTTTTAACTAACATTGCATCGTATTCAGCTATACAATAAAACATGAGAATTCATTTTTTGTTTTCATCAAATGCGGTATTCACCGACGTCCGCATGTTTTTGTAAGGCATGAACGATCACATTCTTAAAGTCTGAAAGTTGTTTGACCGCTTGGCTTACGCATTAATGTTCTAATAAAGTCACCTCGCGAATACGCAAGGATCCATGCTGTATACGAGATGTGTTTCTCCAGGCTTCGAGCCAACGGAGTCATGAATTTTCGAAATCACATAAATAAGATTTTTTACCATTGCACACAAGTTTATTGGAAAACTGATGGCGCGGTATCTATATGTCAGCTATTAAATATCATTGGCATCATGTAATGTGACTCATTTGTGATTCGGGGAGTGCATTCGCACAGTAAAGATGTGGTAATAATATTTTTGCTCATCCATGCAAACTGTAATATCGAAACGCAGTTACCAAAATTCAGTTTTCTAAAAATTTATTTTATTGGAACAGTGCCTATTGCTGTGTGAATTGTTAATTAAATTCAATGGTTTCAGCAGAGTGGAGAAGTTGTTGGTTTTTATTATCTAGGAAAATTGGATACAAAACAAAATACACAATTTTGTTATATATATTTCTTAATCTTTTTACTTATACCACCTCTACCGTAACCCATTTTAAATGACATAATCCTGGAGTGCGTAAGAAATATAGACATAATATATAAAATAACCTAATATGCATTCATAGAAGTACTTTCATTTATGGCTTTAAAAATTCTTTTTATTATCCTAACAGAAGGAAATCTCACAACTTTGCAAAGAAAAGGTGGATAAGGCCGATTCCTTGATCACAAAACATTTCAAACAATATATAAGTTTTACTTCCTGCAGAGGTTTCAAAATTTCAAAAAACATACACTGTAAATAATTTAATTCAGGAAAGTTTCTTTTGCCGGATGTCGGAAACGTATGAAAATTATTCTTCTTTTGGCGCCAGTGAGACTTTTTATCCTTTTCTCAATTTATATGTCTACATCAGCTTTAGATGATTCTTGAAAATGTTAAATAAAGGATAAGGGTAGATAAGCTGTATATTTTCTCCTTGGGCTTTCAAAATATTTATATTTTCTCCTGAAAACCAGTAAACGCTATTTTTATATAATTGAACATATAATATTAAGGTCTATATAAGAATTTAATCTAAAAACGAGAGTAAGTTGTAAGAATAACTCTTCTAAAGTGAACGTGTTTGCCTCAATTTTGTATATTGCGACTTTTTATAGAATTTTTTTTACAAATTTCAGTTAGAGAGACTTCATGAACCAAAATATCATATACCTGATTTTATAGAAAACTGTTTTAGATTCTGAATAATGGTAACTTTATTTTGATTCATTAAGTTTTTGAATACGAAATCAAACAATATATTTTCGGGAGTCTCATTAGTATACATGTCTATTTATTTTCAGATCGAATACCTTTTTTATCAGAGTATTGACTTACGGCTTGTAAATTTGCACTTTACAAGACCTACTTGGAAACCCTACCATTATCGCCGAGTTAACGTTTCTTGATTGGTTTAAATTTCTTTAAAGCACCATATATTTCACCAAGTATCTAACCGAGTTCTATAATGCGGGTTGCTACTGTTTAGAAAAAAACTGCAAAAATCTGTATTGGGCGTATATCACTACCCTGATAATTAAATGTAATCGAATCTTTAAAAAAGTAAGATTTGTCGAAAAAGTACAGGATTATGCGTGCATGTTGCCTCGGTGTTGTGGTATTTATGGTAATCGGCGACATTTTTCAGCTAAAAGTAAAAAGATTGTATAATGGATAGTGACGATTTATTAGATTAAAGTAACACAAATAAGGCAGTATTGTAATAAGTAGGAGTTCCATAGAATAAATAAGACTTACATAAATATAGTAAATGGTTATATCATTTCAAATTATTTAATTTTCTATAAATATAAAATATTCTTCAAAATAACTAACTTTTCTTTAGTTTTTATTTTGTAGGGTACTTAAAAAAAATATAGTCATGCGGTATTGCCAATGGGCAATTAAAAGTCGTTATCTGTCCTTCTCATTTCAGATTTATTCCTGATTTAGGTTAACCAGTAAGTCGTATCGTGGATTTTTGTTTATTTTAAAGTCAAGTCAAAGGATCTAACGACGCGGATTACTTTCTAAGAAATGTTAGTGCAGTATCATCATTTCGTCATCTGTGGTTACATTTGTGTTTTGTAATAGCTTACACATGTAATTCTAAAGCTCTTATCAAATATATTTCTGATGAACTCGGAGCAGATCTTTCAAAACTTTGAAGGTCAACTTTGGTGAAGAATGCAATAGAATGTTTCTATTTGATGCATATGTGTAAATAATGTAGATTTATTCATGTGGTGAGTATGGAAGCGGCAGATTTGTATACATTTATTTTTGTTGCGTTTCGGTATATAGTAAACGTTTAGTTATACCTATGGACCTATGTTACTTGTTTATTATTATTTTATGTATTTGTTGTGTATTTAAATATTACGTATTTTTGGATATTTTGAAAACACGGTTTGCTGAGCGCTGAACGGTTCTTTTTATCTAAGATGGAGTTATTTATTATCATTTTTTACGATTATTTTATTTTTTCTTTTCTTTTATAGTTTCTTGCTTTATTTTTAATGTTTATGCTAGTTTTTATGTTTTTCAATGAAACACACACACACACACAAAGATATATTTGTGTGTGTGTGTGTGACTAATTTAGAAATGTTTTTTAAAATGTTACATTGTTTATTTAAAAACTAACATTCGCAAATCACATATCTTTCTGAAGACCAACATGAGAGTTCATGTATTTTGTTCACTGAAGATTTCAAATAATATATGATTTTTTCCTTCCTGCAGCGTCTTTAAGACGAAAAAATTTAAACACTGTAAACAAATTAATTCTAGATTGTTTTCTGTTTTGTCGGATGTCGATGCCGTTCGGTTTGGTACCAGTGATTCTTTCCTTATTTTAAAATTTTGCCCCAGCTTTTAGCTCAGACGGATCTTCGAAAGTTTCTAATAAATTTCAAAATTCTTTCTGATTTAGATCATGATACGTTCATGCATTGCCATTTTTTAAGTATGTTTTTTGGTACATTTATCTTTTAAGTTCTGCCATTAAAACTATTTTGGTTTAATAGACTGCTAGTAAAAAAATGTTCAACAATAGAAATTTATAACTGTAAAAAATGTATATCTCTTATGGAAATTGCAATAGCGAATGTAAACAGACTTCTTGTTAAAAATGAAAGGTTAATGTATATTCTAACAAATTGTATCTGAGGTTTTTTTTTCTATATTTCCAAAGCAAACAACTTTATAAGCACTTTAAAAGTTTAGATCGTTAATCATGAAGCATTATTTGATTTCAATTTATATTATTGGAATTGTTAGTGCCAAAATATTGCGTCTTTTGCAATTCAAATAAGATAACTGCATAAAAAATGAAGCTAGGGAATTTTATTATTTGATGTTAATATTCTCTATAAATGGGACTGACTTTTATTTTTTATGGGACTGCAACCATTTTATTTGCTCAGATGTTTGAAGATATAACGTAAATGATGAAAAGTGAAACATTATGAACTTCCTGTTGGACATTCTATTATGCATTTAAAAAATAGAGTAACTCTAATACAGACTGAGTATGGTGCTTAAAACTTCCTTGCATAGTTATTTCATATAAATAAATACATAAATTAATAGGAAAGAAAACGTAATTTGTACATATAATATAACTATTATTTTAAATTATTTAAAACATTCATTGTGCGCGCAAAATAATATTTCATACAATAGATTCCAATTTAAACCTTTAATCTAACTACTCATTTGCAGAATGACTTGATAATAATTATTTTTATGTGGTTGCAGTATCAGTTTAATCTTTGCTTATACTGTTATTTTTTTTAATTGGACATCTACATTTATTTATTTTTAAGATGACAAAAACTCAGTGAAGTATTTTTCTGTTTAAATATGATATAACAATAAAAAAGGTAATTTTAGAAAGTACAGTACAAAAATTAGAAATGTTTTGCAAAAAAAATAAAAATAATTGATCTGTAGAAATATTACTAACTATGAAATCTAAATGTTTATAAGTGCAATTTGCCACAAAATTGCACAATAATGCACAATAATTTGCGATTTCTTGAGTGCACATAGATGTCTTTTCAAATGGAATAAAATACTTACATTTTATAAGCACTCT
This sequence comes from Maratus michaelseni, assembly GCA_963931845.1. Lineage (NCBI taxonomy): Eukaryota > Metazoa > Arthropoda > Arachnida > Araneae > Salticidae > Maratus > Maratus michaelseni. The sequence continues at coordinate 106,041,974 of OZ007590.1, read as the reverse complement.
TGAATAATATATATTTTAAAAATAATCATTAATATAAAACAAAATAAAACTGAAGATGTTTTACTTACCACTTTTACAATCTCTTAAGCACGAAAGAGAATTTTTTTTTTTTTTTTTTTTTACGTGAATGAAATATTTAAAATATTAACTATGTATTTAGAGAAGAAGTAGCACTTATGCATATGGTAAAAATGTATCAAAATTTGCACGGAATGTGGATTCACAATTGATCTCAAAAGAAAAAAAAATTAAATATGTATTAATTGTAACATCGAATAGCATAATGTTCATTTGTGCAAAATTCCAGAACTAAGTATAATAATTTTAATTTTTTAAGCACACTTTAAAACTTTCTTAAGTAAAATAAAACATTTATATTCTTATAAATATACTTGAATAACATGTTTTGAAAATAAACCAAGAAAATAAATAAAGGATAAAAACGGAGGGATTTTACTTGCTTTTCATTCAATCTTTTCATAATGATTTTTTTTTAATAAGAAAATATAATTTATTAACAATATGATTATAGAAAAAGCAGCATTTATAGAAAAAATGATAAACATAAAGTTATTCGCGATTTTATTATTTTTCTTTCAATATGTCTAACCACAAATATTAGTAAAGATTTATTTACATATATAAAAACGTATATAAATTTACATATACAAGGTGATTAGAAAATGAGTAGACATTTAAAAAATTAATAATTCACGGAATAATGTAGGTTCAGAGGTAAAAATTGACACACATGCTTGGAATGACATGGGGTTTTATTGTAACCACACAAAAAAGGTTTAAAAAAAAGACCGACAGATGGTACTGAACAGCAAAACGTCAGTGACTCTGCCTGAGAATCGTTTATAAAAGGAGCTGTAATGGGAGAGAGAATCAGATGCACCAGCAATCGCAGCATGTTGAAGTTACCAGAAAAGGCAATGTTAGTGAAGCTCTACTATCAAAATGGGGAATCGGCCGCGATCGACCGACATCAATAGGCATGCTAAAAGACAACATCCAACGCCAAATTTTCACCATACCTACAGATATGCTGCACAGTGCTGTGCACAACTTTGTCCCTCGGCTACAGCTATTGTTGCGGGATGATGGTGGACATGTTGAGCATTCGTTCTGAAGAACATCGTCTTTGCTTTGTTATAATTTGTTATGGTAATTATTGCTTATCTTATCACACGAAGCGCCATCTGTCGGTCATTTTATGAACTTTTTTGTGGATACAATAAAACCCCATGTCATTCCAAGCATGTGTGTCCTCTATACCTACATTATTCCGTGAATTATTAATTTTTCAAATGTATACTCATTTTCTGATCACCCTGTATAATTTTGCACATATAAAAAACACAATAATTGTGTAAATAATTTATACTTTAGCGGTTTGTTATTCTAAATGTGTAATTTCAAAATTTATAACAAAGACTTATTTTTTTTTTTTTTTTTTTAAGTCACGTTTTAACATATCTAAAAAGAAAAGCCTGTGAATAAATCTCCATTCCCTAAAACTTGTAACTCAATTTAAATGCATGAAATTAAATTATCGATATGCAATGTTGTTGAAATTTTTATTGTAAGGAGTTTTTTTCCTTTGAACGGAAATCTATATATACACACATATATATAAATGAGGTCAATGATGAGGATTCTAACGATGACCTACAGATAAGTGTTTATTTATAAGCTTTTTTAAAATTGAATTATTATTATTGATAAATAATTCAAAATATGCATGCTTGTTATTTGTGTTTTGTAAACACACACATATATACAAGGTGTCTCAGACACATTGACCTAAGCTTTTATTCCTTAAATATTGATCATAGACATATATTAAAAATCACAAAGTTACGTACAAAAAGGGTACAGAATTTTATGAAATCGATTAAAATTTTCAGGGGAATTAATGTGAAGAAATACAAAATTTAATTTTTATACGGCCTCCGTATAAAAATTTCCTAGTGAGTAAAATGTGTCGCATACACCAATAAGGTCATGTACAAAATTTCAGCATTTTATCTTAAAAAGTCTCAGAGATATGAAAATAGATAAATGCTGACTTAAACTACTTTTTGATGCCTAAGTATAAGTTCGCAAATACGAAAAATAATGTCGGATGATTCGCGTTTCAGGTGGTCGTATACAAATTACGAAAGAAAACAATGATTGCAAGCTGTTTTAATATTCATTGACTGTGCCATTTCCAAGTTTCATTCTGTAATTCATCATGTAAAATGTTAAAGTATTTTTCAGCAAGCATAGTTTTGTAAATTTGTATGATATTCTTGTAATTATGCATATATAATAAATGCATTATCTTTACATTGCTATATTTTATCTGCAAAAAATAATTAAAATGAAATTTAAGAAAACTGACATGGTCTGAAATTTAAGAAACCTGAAATTTGACCGCTAGAGTTTATTTCCTTTGATATGTTCCTAAATTGTCAGTTGGAATTACAATTCTAAATTTGCCACATACGGTAATATTCACAGCAGTTGTTTATGCAAAATATTATCTTATATTTTATATAGCCTTTGTATATACTATTTTCTATGTCAAAAACTTTAATGACTATATTTTTAAAAAATATTATGCCGTTCTACGCTTTATTTTATATTAATAATCTGTTAAACTTTCGTAAACTCGAAAGATGTTTTTACAGTCGGTGAAAATAAAACAGAAAAATACACCAGTTTTTATTTGCAATTCTTTTAGAACAAAAACAAATTCAAGGTGTTATTAAGACACAAAATAACGTCTTCTTTCAGAATATTGATGTAATTTGTGTAATAGGGACCATCTAAATATCAAAAAATGTATGAAATCTGATTTTTAAAATGGTACAACCCACATTTGACGCCATGCTTCAGTTCAGTTTATCAAAGCAGACGAAAAAAATCGGTTATATTGTTTTTCTCAAATCTTCTTGGAGTTGTGGAACTGTGTCAGAGATTTAACCATAAATTTACAAAAAATAAATTAAGACCTCATAGAGACAACTTCATATTCCTAATAGAAAAATAAGACAAACTAATTATTTTTCAAACAAAATTCCTTACATATTTCTCATATTACAATTTTCTTAAATGTGTTTGAATAAAATGATATGGTCCCTTTAGACTAGGAGTCTTCAGGATGTGGCTTGCAAGCCACCAAGCTACCACTATTTTAGAATAGAAACATAATTTAATGACAGAATCTTTGCGAATAAATAAAGCGATAATTACATTTAGGAATTAGAGAGTTAACGAGTTCCAGGTAAAAAGTTTAAAAAGTTCAAATTTAGAGCGTCAAAAAGAATATTTCTTTATATCTAGGAAAATTATTATTGGAATAAACTGCAAATTTACATACGCACGTTTTCAAAGTCGCTCATTTTGTTTATGAAAATATTAATAGATTAATATAGCTCATAATTTATAACTAATTAATATGATTATGAATTATGACATACATTAATTTTTTCTTGAATTTAAGTATTTGTGTCTATTCACTGGTATTGCATTAACAAAGAAAAATTCAATTGGATGATTTTGGAGATATACATTAAAGTTTATCACATGGATTAAATCATTAATAAACGCAAACTTTGAAATATTTTAACTCTAAGAGTTTCTGCCTTGATAGGAGGAACTGAAATATTCTTAAACGTGGATGTTACGATTTGAAAATTCAAAGTTTTTACAACTTTTAATATTTAGACAACCCATACTTAAAAAATAGCATTCATATTCTAAAGGTAAACATTATTCCGAATCAAATGACAACTTTGTTCTTATTTTATTATTAACGATCTGCAAATACAGGCGGGTGTATATTTTTTGTCACGGACAATGCATATACAGAGGTTTTGAAAAATAATTTCTGATACTGCCTTTTTTATTTATAAGGCAGTTTTGTAGTTTTGAGACTAAATAAAAGTAAAAATATTTTTTAATATATTTTTATTGAAATATTTGATTGATAAATGTTGGAAAAAAATTTTAGAGAAAAAAATATTAATAATGTTAAAAATTTTAGAGAATGATATGTATGAAGATTTTAAGAGTTAAATTTAGTATTTCCGTATAAATAAATCTACAAAAACAACTTTTCAAAAGTAAAAAAAAAGCCAAGCGTAAAAAAAAAAAAAAAGTTGTGGCTAAAAAATGGTGTGATATCAAATTTCCAAGCTATTATATTACTTTTTTAACTTTTTTCCATTAAATAAGTTATCATATATATAAGTCGAGTGCCTACGTATATGTTAATAGAAATCGTTTTCTCCTGTACTAAATACATCCTAACGAGTTTCTGAAAATTCAATTTTTTTCAAATTATGCATGATGGGCTTGGCGGCCATCTTTGCATATTATTCACAAAATTCTAAGTATCCAAATCCGTAGTTAAAATCCGAAGTTCAAAATTGTTATTTAAGCAAATATTTTAAGCGTTTCATTTATAGATTTGTATGATCTGAAAATTGTGTCTTAAGATAATGATAACTTATCTTAAAGATTCATCTTATGATTTATTTTTTACAGTAATTAATAATTTCAAACTAGTAAAAATCAATTTCTCAAAATATCAGTCTTATCTAATTTATCTGTCCGTAGTTAAAATCTGAAGTTCGAAATTGTTATAAACATATTACATTGCAAACATATTACGCTTTTACTTTAGAAATTTGGGTGCTTAGAAATATGAAAAGATGGCCGCCAAGCCCATCATGCATAATTTGAAAAAAATTGAATTTTCAGAAACTCGTTAGGATGTATTTAGTACAGGAGAAAACGATTTCTATTAACATATACGTAGGCACTCGACTTATATATATGATAACTTATTTAATGGAAAAAAGTTAAAAAAGTAATATAATAGCTTGGAAATTTGATATCACACCATTTTTTAGCCACAACTTTTTTTTTTTTTTTACGCTTGGCTTTTTTTTTACTTTTGAAAAGTTGTTTTTGTAGATATCATTTCTTTTTTTTAAAACAGAATAAACATAATTTAAATAATCTAAACATGAGAAATAATTTAAAATTACATTTTACTTTCAGTCATTGTTTAAAAGGTTAACTAGAAATACCAGTAGATTTTTAAATTAAACTAATAACAACATACTAAATGTGGCTTGTTATAATACTTCTTATCACCCGTTAAAAAATATCACTGACTTATCGATGAAATGAATAAAAATGCAATACGTACATAGCGTGCCAGCGCTGCATTTGAAATCAAACGTGATATCACGCTCTTTTATTATTAGCACTAGCTGGCTTCGCCCGCTAGCGGACCCCTAATTTATATCGGGGCCTCGAATCTTGTAAAACCTCGAATAAGATAAACCTCGAACCGAACGAACCTCCGACCTGGTTCTCCGCTGCCTTCGGCACCGGATAATCCCTTAATTTGCACATCGAATAGTATAAACCTCTAACCAAACTAACTTCCGACACGGGTCCCCGCTGCCTTCGGCACCGTATAGCAGTCGTGCTGCGCACGCTCAAGTTCCATCTTCCACCACCAGGTAGCGCAATCTGTTCTGTATGAACCTCGGGCACTGAAATCGTTAAGGCTATAGATGTCGAGTCGAATGAACTGTACCCCGTCGTGATCTAGCCCATAGAACCAGAGATAGAAAAGTGCCCCCTGGTGGTGAAAAAACGAACTAAAATCGGAAAGCTCTATTGATGTCGAGTCGAATGAGCCATACCCCGTCGTGATCCGACTCGTAGGAACAGATATAGGAAAGCGTCCCCTGGTGGTGAAAGCTAATCGCGCTTGGGGGGTAAAAGGGGGGATGAACACCGGAGATGCATATTAGGATTAAGCGGTCACAGACCTTTCCAACGATGTATCACATGAGGGGTATGTGCAAAATTTAGAAAATATCCCCCCCCCCTCCTGCATATTATGATTAAGCGTTCACAGACTTTTCCAACTATATATCACATGAGAGGTGTCGGCAAAATTTAGAAAAGTGCTCCCTTTGGGTGGGAGGGCTGAAAGTGGGAGGATGGACCCCGAAGATACATAATATGAATAGCGGAACAATTTTTAGAATTTCTGAAAGCTGATTTTTATTTATTTATTTATTTATTTATTTATCTATTTTTTATTTTTTGTTTATTATTATTTTATTTTTTTTGCGTTGCCCTGTACATGTTTGGAATTTCTTAGCAATTTCTTAGATTTACCTTATTTTATTCAATTAAACATTGTACTGTTACAATAAATTTAAATGGAAACTTCACTTCTAAAACAAAAATAATTTAACAACTGGATTTCATTAATTTATAGGAAAACTAGCAAGCTACGCCCGCTGCGCTGGTCGGTTTCTACAAATGAACCCTGAATCAAACGAAATATATCGTTTAATTTGACCTTGTATTTGAAAGCAATCTGTATATTTAAGTGGAATATCCTTCCACATTACTGAAAAATGACGCGATTGCGCTATTATATTTTCTAATGTGCAGTCAAAATTTTAGCTGTTAAGGACCAACTCTTTTATTTGGTCATTTACAGTTAGGGTTTGCTAAAGAATGATAAAACTATATGCAATATACTAAAACCATCACTAAAAATTATCGAAATAACAATGCAAACAAATTAACTAACAAAATCCATTCAGAAGAAGTTTTTATAAAGGCTAATCTTTGATAATCTGATTATTGAACTTTTCCACATAATTTTAAAACAACAAAACGATATAAAATATACTAAAACAATCCTTACAAATTATCTACTTAACAATGCAAGTCGCAAAAAATATGCCCAGTAAAAACTATCAAAAAGGCTAATATTTCGGAATCGGGTTCACTTGACTATATAACCTTCACACATAACTGTTGGACTAAGCAACGTAGGACAATATATAGTACATTAACACCATTTCTGAAATAGCATCTAACTAACAATACAATTCTCATCAAAATCCGTTCAGTAGAACTTTTTTAGAAGGCTAATCTTTCATAATCGGAATCAAATATTGAAAAGGCTAATATTTGATAAAAAAAATGGTCACCCGATTTTCGAATTTCCCCCTATAATACTAGAACTAAGCAACGTTATATAATAAAACGTTCCCTAGAAAATTATTTAACAGTATAGGTTCCATCGAAATACATTCGGCAAAATCTTTTAAAAAGGCTAATCTTTCATGATCCGATTGATCTGATTATAGAACTTCCCAGAATAATTATATAACTAAGCTACGTAGAACGATATGTTATACATTAAAACCTTCCCTTAAAAATTATCTTAGTTTAAGTTCTACGAAAATGCATTCAGCAGAACTCGAGTTATAAGCAGCCGGAACGAAATTTCATATATGTAGAAGTAAATAGAAGTATATTGCCATTAATATAGTTTGCATTTGAATAAACAAAGGTACTTTTCGGTTAGCCGGGCACCAGTGATATATGAACACACACACAAACACACACACACACACACACACACACACATATATATATATATATATATATATATATATATGTATATACATGTATTTGTGTAGATATATGTGTATATATGTGTATCACTGGCGCCCGGCTAACCAAAAAGTACCAAAAAAAATAAATACTGCGAAAATGCAGTCGTACACTTGAAAAAAAAACACCTTTTGCCTAAAATCTCTCATCAAAACTGTTTTTCTTTTTTTTCTTTTCTTTCTTTTTAAAAAAAATAAAATTAGTAACAGTTTTTTCTTTTATTTTTCCAGATGTATAGCCATTTCAATCCTTTCTGCAACAAAAAAAGACACTTTTTGGCTTAAAATCAAATTGTTTGGGGTCAAAAATAAAATCAAAATCGCCAAAAACAAAAGATAAATCGCCAAATTTGTTTCAATAGAAATCTTGCCCCTTGAATAATGTTTTAAGCATTATGAACATTTCTAATCATGTTTAAATTAAATATTTTCGTTTTATAATATTCTCTCATCAAAACTCTTTTTTTTCTTTCTTTCTTTTTCTTTTTTTTTTTTTTTAAATAAAATTAGTAACAGTTTTTCTTTTATTTTTCGAGATGTATAGCCTTTTCATTTCTTTCTGCAACAGTAATGATCGCCAAAAAATTAGCAATGGTAACCTTTTCGGCCAAAATAACAGAACTTTCTATCATAATTCGATAGCTATTTTACGTAGAACGTTGTGTTACATACTAAAACCTTCCCTGAAAAATTATCTCTGGAACAGTGCAAGTTCCATCAAATTCCATTCAGCAGATCTCGAGTTATAAAGGAACGGAACGAAATTTCCGTTTGTGTTTTATATATATAGCGAGGCTAACGAAAAAGACAGGCTACCGCGGTGCGTTCCACTTATCTTTTTTTACAGACCGCTAGAGTGACGTGATGCTCTTTTCGTACACCTGCATTGGTGGATTCGAGCCTCACGTGATTCCCGCGGTCTGTAAAAAAAGATACGCGTAAAGCACAGCGGTAGCCTTTCTTTTTCGCTAGCCTCGTATATATAGTAGATGACGTGAAAGGTATTCCTGCGAACGAAATGCCTGTCCTTTACCGTGTTTTTTTATTTTTAGAAATAAATGAATCACATTTAATTCATTTCAAAATTTTTGTTTACGTTTGGAAAGGAATTTTAAATGGCGATAACTCTTAATGTATACATTTTAGAAGGTACATCTTCCCTCAAAAACTAATTTATTTTTAAAGGTCTTTCTAAAAACGTAAATTATATATTTAAAATATTTTTAAAGCATAAACACTACGTCTGATTACTTTATTTATAAGAACACGCATTTTATCAGACAATTAAATACACTAAACAAACATGAGTGAAAAAGTGACCTGGGCCTGGACTCGAACCTGGAACCTTATGCGTACCATGCCGACACTCTGCGACTGAGCTACCCAGATCCATATCCGTAACCGGCAATTTCTCATACTTATTCATGTTAGAAACAATCATCTGCCACAGTTTGCAGTCATATTTAATTATTTGAAAAAATATGTGTTCTTATAATTGTGAAGTTTTATTTAAAAAAAAAATATCTTCAGAAGAAAATGGCTGACTTGCAGATGAAATTTGATGTGGTTATATTATAACCTGTAACTGATTTGTGCTATTTTAATACAGATGGTACATGGTCGTTGGCGGGTTTTATCTCTGTTTTGGCATAATTTTTTAATCGCCAAGTTAATTAACAGTTTTTTGCTAATTAAGGGTAGAAAATATTTTTTTTTACACTGAATTTTATAAAAGCACATAGATTACGTAATTACTTGTCCAAAAATGCAATCCTTTTTTTATTCTGCCCAATATTAAGGCCTGTAGCTTGTTTGAAAAAAAAAAAGGTTGACGAAGAAAATAGTGATCATTTTAAGTAACTCGACGTTTTTTAAAAAAAGCTATATCTCTGTTTATAAATCACTTATGAAGATGAGTTTGGTCTTAAATTGAAGAAATTCTTCCTTAGATTCTTCTAGTTTTCGTTTTTTTTCTACGACGCTTGGTTTGTTTGATATCTGATATTTTAATCTGGCATGTTTTGTCGATTTAACATTGCGAAGTTGCTTTCTGTATATAAGCATTAGCGGTCTTTATTCCAGTTCTTGGCGTTGTTTGTGTGGCGTTTTTTTTTTTTTAAGCTTGGCTTGGCAGAGCGACCGCCCTGCTTGATTAAATAGCTATATTAATATTAAAACTCTGAAATGTCGTTAAGATTGTTTGATGAAGTCAATGTTATTTTTCTGCACTTAATTTCATTTTTTGAGTCAATAAAAAATAGTAAAATGAAATTTTCGGCTTAGATGCTTTACACTCACGCTAAAAAAAAAAAAAAATTATTCGGTTAAAAAAAAGAAAAAAGTCGCCAAATTTAGGGGATTTTTTCCTTTAATGGCAACCTAGCCATTGTATTAAGTTATTCGTTTGGCGCAGTCTTGGAAATCGCGCCAACCAAACAGTCGCCAATCTTTTGTTTACATTTTAGCGTGAGTGTAACACATCTGTTCCAAATTTTCTTATGCAAAATAAAAATTAGAAATGAAAAGATAAAATACTGAAAAAAATATATCTGTAAAAAACTAAAATAAAATCCCTTTTAAATTTTGTAATAGAAATTCCGACTGAGATTTTATTGAAAAGAAAATTTAGAAAGAAAAATTTATTTAGTTTTCGAATCAAGAATTCCAGAAAAATTAAAGCTATGAAGATTCAGTAAGTCAAACTGTCGTTATAAATATTTTAAATTTTAATAAAAGTATTATGCTCGAAAAAGATTAGCATCATACATTGTTTTGCTTTATAAAATTATTTTAATTATTGAAAAAATACAAAATGGAAAATTTTTCTTTCCTAAACTGCGTTTTTAATTAGAGGCAATAGAGAAAAATACTGAGTGTACAGCGAGGATGCTTTTCTTTGTCTTCAATTTGACATTTTTAATTTTTTTTTAATTAATTTTTTGAATTGAAGAAACTTAATTCTTTCCTTCCTACATTTCTTCGTTTTTTTATTTTAAGGTGAACTTTCAATAAAAGAAAAACATGTTAGCTTTTAAAAAATATATATTTGTTAAATAAGTAATACCGTTAGAAAATAGCTGTGAATCATGAAAATACGAAATATTCTCTCTTTGAAAAAATAATAAGAATGTTTTTATTTTATTTTATTTTAGTATGTCATTGGCATAATAAAAACAAAAGACTCAAACTGATCCCAAAAATAAATGTTTCTGTATTTTTCAACGCATAATAGACCTCCTTTCTTTCTCCATTTAACCAAATGTCCAAGTAACCGAATCTCTATTAAACTCTTTTATTTTAATCTTACTACTTAAATATCGATTGTTTTCAATTTTAAAGAAAAAAAGCTGGAATGCAAAGTTAGTTTTGAGAAATACCAGTGAGTAGATGAATGCAAATTCCAAAAAGTGGTATAATAAATGCTTAATCCTCTTCACAATCTCCCGTCTCCAAAAAGCTTGAACTTTGTACACTAAACAAAGATTTTCTTCTGAATTTTTTATGAACAGATGAAATCCTATTCAAATGACACTTTTTCTTTCTTTCTAATATAAGGGCTGGTAAATAGTCCATTTTACAGAGTTAGTTTTGAGAAATACCAGTGAGTAGATGAATGCAAATTCCAAAAAGTGGTATAATAAATGCTTAATCCTCTTCACAATCTCCCGTCTCCAAAAAGCTAGAACTTTGTACACTAAACAAAGATTTTCTTCTGAATTTTTTATAAACAGATGAAATCCTATTCAAATGACACTTTTTCTTTTTTCTAATATAAGGGCTGGTAAATAGTCCATTTTACAGAGTTAGTTTTGAGAAATACCAGTGAGTAGATGAATGCAAATTCCAAAAAGTGGTATATGCATTAAATGCTTAATCCTCTTCACAATCTCCCGTCTCCAAAAAGCTAGAACTTTATACACTAAACAAAGATTTTCTTCTGAATTTTTTATGAACAGATGAATACGAAAAACTGATAATTCATTTCACGGACATTACAGTCCAATACTGACACCTTAAAAAGAGAGAGCATTGGAAATACGGCTTAAATAACAGTCAACACTAAAATGAAACAATATATTTTTCATGATAAAATAGCGAAACATTTCTTACCTTATGAGATGTTATAACATAAGTATTATTAAATTTGCAAGCAGTTGAAACTTTTGCGGTAACTTGAATATATCACGACACTGGTGCAATTTCTTTTGGTTAATGTTACAGTCAGTGGAGCGTGTGCTTCAGTTTTTAAATTAATCTGAATTTTCCCGAAACCTGGGACCGAAACTAGAACCTTGGTTCTAACTAGTTAGGTCCCAACAAGTTTGGATAATCGGTGATCTACTGTAATGAGTTTTTGTTATTACTATTTTATGCAAAATGCATCCGCATGACTATAGTTTGGTAGGAGCGTGTAAATGATATGTTAACTCATTAAAAAATACCATTTAAAATAAAATATTACATTTTACATTATATGAAACGTGTTTTGTATTTTAAAAATCTGCAATTATTGACGTTTATGATGTTAATTCTGCCAGCAGCGACCATTATGTTTAATTAAATAATATTTTTGACAATCAAACAAATTTGAGAAAAGCAGTATTTTAAACATAAACATTTTTATATATCTAAAAGTAACAATTTATGTATTACGCAATCAAAAATATTACTTCTTTTAATATCATTGATATTGAAAATAATGTTGTTAAATCAATAACTATCTGACATAATTCTAAGTTACACTGTAAGGAAAGACAATTTTTTCTTTATCAAGGAAAATATAATATAACCAGAAACAAAAATATACAAAAATCTCTACTGCTTTATTCATGATTACAACAAGTGTTCATTATCCTTAGAAACCTCAAAAACTAATGTATTTTCGAGATTTAAAGAAGCCTTTGTAAAACAAAGTTTCTGTTGCTGCCACTGATTTTTGTAAAAGTTTTCCAGTAGTTTTTACAGTATATTAATCAGTTTACTATAGATTTTTTTTTTACTCTATCAATTCTCAAGTAAATATTCTCATGTTCAACAAACATGTTTTACAGAAAAACATGATAAATTAACAGCATTAATATTAATATTAAAATTAATGTTATTTTGTTACACTTGCATGTATTAATTCAAGTACGTAGTTGAAAATCTTTAATTGACAATTGACAGCATATTAAAAGCCAACTTTTCCAAAAATCAGTGGCAGCTAAAAGTAAGTTATATATATATATATATATATATATGCTTCTTTAAATCATGAAAAATATTGATATTGAAGTTTCTAAAGTCAAAGAAGGCTTTTCCTAATCATGGATAATTGGAAAAATGTTAGTTTTCGTACGTGATTTTGTTATATTTTTGTAGGTTAAGAAACATTTGTCTCTTTTTACAATGCATAACAAACTCTAAAATTGTCCCGAGTGATACAAACAGAGATATGAGTAAAATTTATTATTTAAATGAATTGAAAATTCAATATGACAATTGTTTATTAAAATTCATGCAGGAAGATGCTTAAAAACATTAAAGCCGCATAAAATGTTTTGAAGTCTCTTAAAAAATTCATAATGTGTATTTTATTAATGTGTATTATTAATGTGTATTTGGGATCTACAGTAATACATAAAACAGATAATCTATTCAAAAGAAATTCGACATTCATATTTCATTTAATTTGCAATTCCAATATGAATCTTCAAAATCATGTTTAACTTCTATGTGAATATATAACATTAATTTTAAAATAAACTGATAAGTAAATGTAAAAACTGTTTTTTTTATCACTAAATTATATGATATCATGTTTAGCAAAATATTTTAACAAAATATAATATCTGATATTATTTTTTGTATTATTGCAACGTAGAAACAATACTTTTTATATATTTATTTCAACATTTCTCCTTTCAATTTAATATGTTTTATGATATTGGAAGATAAGAATTAAATATAATGGTTTGATATTTTTCAAAATATGTTCCAATCGTAAGAAATTTAATACGTTATAGCTTTGATTCTTTTTCTGGCATAATTTTCAAAATGACTGGATGAATTCTAAAAGAAAAAAAAACACAGCCATAATTAAATCAAAATATCAATTCATGTGCACTAAAAAAACTCAGCGCTTAAAATAATATATATTGTATTACTTAAGCATATTTTCCGATAAAAATAAAAGATTAAATTAAACGAAATCGAAACCGATAATGCAATATAATCTCAATTTAAATATTTCTTTTATGTTAAGTTAAAAGATTTTTTTTTTTAAATCCGTAATTTGCTGTGAACATGGAACAGCTGAGTTAACTGCACAAAAGAAAAAATCTCAAGTCTTAAAATATATCAAATAATAAAATAACATGAATGTTCCTATTGTTCTTGTTACTCATTATGTATGGCTGCATAAAATGTTATATATGATTGAATCAAGTTTTGAAATTTCTCGCGACAGTTATCAAAGTTGTAATAATTATAGCGTTTATTACTGTCTAGAATATTTTACCAAGAGATTTGATAAATGCGAGAAAAAATATATAGCCATAATTAAATCCAAAAATCACTGAAACTAACGGGTACTGAAACAAAATATGTATTTCAGGAAAAAGTATTTGGAATATACAAGATATTTTGCATGTAGTACAAGATTGTTATACACGATATATTATATAGTAAGTTTTCCCGACAAAAGCGAATTATTAAATGAAGTAAAAACCAATATAACAATAAATTAAACACTCTTTTTTATGAAAGATATTAAACTATTTAAAAATGAACAAGAAAAACTATGCGATTTTCATAGTCTACAACGTAACATAAAAATAAGAAGGAACTGAACAACGAAAAAAAATGATATATCTTTTTAAAAAACGATATATCAAACTTTTTTGAGTATACCAAAATCACTCATAAATTAAATGAACGTTCAATAGGAACCTTTCTTGTGAAATGTGTAATTCATAAAGAAATCTTAGTGTCTAAAAATATTTCATCTGTTTTAAATGAGGTACTAAAATCAATTAGAAATTTTACCAATGATCTAACTAAAGCATATTCCCGGTGTCATTTCAAGGCATTTTTTGATGATAAAAATGCAGACCATATAAAAGTTTTGTTTTACATATAGATATAATGAAGAAGAAACAATAAAGCTGTTCTTTGAGTAAAGACGAAGATATGATTTCGCATTATTTATAGAGTTACGCTAAAGATATACTTGTGATAAAAAATTTATTTGTTTATAGGTTCAAAAAATGTGAAATGGCTGATTACTAGCACACTTGTCATTGTTAATGTTTTTTATGATTTCTCCATGCCAACAATAAATCACATTTTAAATGAAAATAATTAATTATATGTTGCAAGGGGGTGGGGTATCATGATTTTAGAGTTGATTAGGTGAATTATAGCTAGAAAAAGGTTGAAAACCACTGCACTTGAATTAAAATCTGTTTGTATTGAGTCAGTTGGATCATTAGAGAGTTCAGATCATTGAGCTGAGTCATAACTGACTGAATGATGAGATTATTATTTATTTTCTGTTTCTATTTGTCAAAACTTTTACACAATCCTTGCAAATTGATTTTGAAGAACACGAAGATCATAGAACACTGTCCTTTGAATTGCATATATGACTGAAATTTTTTTCACGATTCATAGCTCCACTAAAGTGTCGTAGAAGGTGAAATGTCGCACAGCATTTTCTTCGCCATAACCACTATCATTACAATAATCACCACTTCAGATACACTTGAGCTAGAAAGGCGTTAATATGGTAAACACGGTCCACTCTTCCACCAAGCACAATTTACGAAGTGACAACATTTAATGCGAATGTGTGCTATAAGACATTACACATATTACATAGACCGTTACAAAACAAAAAAAAGAGACACGTTGTCTGCAAGAGTTGTATCGCATCATAACTAAACTCGACAGTATAGTACTAATTCCACCCATGAGCTTTTTCTAAAAATAAGATGGGAAGTATTTGATAACATTTTTACCGTTTCAGTGTCTTCCATATTTTTTGAGAGATGAAGCGGATATATTGAATTATAATTTGTGTTGTATTTAAATTTTGTAAGCAAAAGCATCTATATTTTCCGTTTTTATTTTATTTTATACGTTACAGGTCGAAAAAAATGATTTCTAATTTTAAGTAAATCGTAGATCTCTTAAAATACATTCACAAATGGAAAACATATTTAAAAATTGATAAAACATTATTACTAACTGTGTCTTTTCCGATAAAAACGAAGGATTAAATGAAGTCAAAATAGAAACCAATAACTTAATATAGCATCAAATTCAATATTTCTTTTTATGCTGCAGATTAATGAATTTTAAAACAGGCTTTTTTCTAATTTTTAGCGAAAATAGTACACTGTTAAAAATAATCTGAAATTCACGGGTATTTTTTTCCTGAATTTCACAGAAAAAGTCCCTTTTCGCGATAAAAGGGTATTTTCCGTTAAAAAACAGAAAATTTTCTCATATTTCCTGAAAACAACAGAACGGACGGAAACGAAAGGGGCCAACGGAGATATTTTCGTTATCTGCTGCATGTTTTAAAAAAAAAATTTAAACTGACATGTTGCTGCATAGAAAAACTAAAAATTCAATAAATTAAAATTTCGAGTTTATTTAAAACAACAAAATAGTGCTTTGGAATTAAAAAAAGTAACAATTTTCCCATTAAGATTGGGAAAATTGTTACTTTTAAAATTATTTGCAATTTATTTTTTAAAGATATAAGAAAATATTTGCACTTAAAATAAATTCTAAACAAACAGATTAAAAAATATACATTAAGTAAAATATATAATAAGTTAAATTAAGTAAAAAAAAAAAAAAATCGATTTGAATAAAAAAAAAATAATAATAATGCTTTCGAATAAAAAAAAATAATAATAACAGTTTTCTCATTCATTTAAAATTATTCGAAATTTATTTTTTAAAGTAATAAAAAGCACTTGCACTGAAAATATATTCTAAGCGAACACATTTTAAAAATATATAATAGTTGAAAAAAAAAATCGATTTTCTCAAAAAAGCAAACATTTTTTATCGAATTTATTTCAAAATATAACATTCATATTTTACATCTAACAATCAAATTAAGAATATATATAATTCATATTTTTATCCTCTATTAATATTACAATTTTAAAACATGAACATCATCTCATAACGAAATCTCCCCGCTATTAACTTCAAAATTACCAAGCTTCCAAGTTCTAAGCCGCCATTTTGAAAAACCCCATATCATCCTTTAAAACTGCTACTCTAACAAGTGCCCACTGGTCTAACGGGCAAGATACTTGACTCGAGACGTGGTCATCCCTGGTTCAAACCCGATGTCGGCCGGAAAATATTCTTCAAGTATATATCGTAAATACTCCCACAATAGTCATAGTCGACAGATGGCAGCACATGTAGAGAGGTAATTTTTTAAAAGCCGAAATCCCTGTATTCTTTACGAATAATTTCCTTTCCTACCAGTGCTGCCAGGTATATTTCCGTGATTTCTGAGATCGTTAACGGAAAGTTACCGCTTCTGCAAACGGAGTTTGTCCTTCTTCTATCTTTCAAAACGGAAAATCTACTAACGGAACGGAAAAAGTCCGGCTACTTTGCTGCCAGTAGTTTTACCGTGAATTTGAGGATTTATTTTTAACAGTGTATATTTATAAACTATACACAAGTGTAAGAACACATTAACTAATAAAATAAAATGAATGTTCATTCTGTTCTTGCACATAATGTAATTTTGTGTAAAGAGCAGAACTGTTTTAAAAAAATTATGTTTTTATTTTTTCTACCGTTTATGTTATCTGTTTCAAATATATACGCGTTATTTTATATCACACATATCATTACTGACTCATAGCCGGTGTATGAAAAGATATTAGACAAACTTTCAAGGTTAATAAAACACACTTTTCAAATAAAATTTTTTCTCATGGTAAACTAGGATCGTAATCAGTTTATCCAGTCAAAAATACTTATCTGACTTCAATCAGAACACGAGGTGTGGTTAATAGCTTTAACAATAATGAAAATATTATAACGAAATTTTCAACAGATTTACTTTTCTTTGTTTGTTATTTAACAATATTATGAGAAATGACAGAAATGTTCAATATTCATATCCAAATTGAGCACCAATAGAAAAAGAAGCACCAAACTTCCGAATATAGGTGATAATAATATATACAGTCTCATTGATCAAAACACACTATTTATCTGTAATTTAATTTTTTTATTTATAAATACTGTTACTATTGTCTTTTAAGACTAAAATTACGCAAATTGATTAAGACAAGAATTCAAAATTTTAAAACTATTTTAGAAATTCCAATTTAGATAATAACTATGTAAATTGGCAAAAAGTCCCTATAATTGTAATTTTAATGTGTTCTAACATATTAAAGTTATAATACATATCATTCAGCCAGATTTATCTGTAGAGGCCTATGAGTGTAATATTACTGCGCGGTACGCCATAAGTAATTTTCTTGACGAAATTAATTTTTATTTTCTAAAATTAACCTCTTTCTTTATAATGAAGCAATCAAGGTTAACCCCTGAAAATATTTTAGCATGTTTACTAGTAATAAACGTTATCATAATGCTGACATCGTCTTGCATATTCTAAGTTGCTCTTCTGATATACGCTCATATGAAAAGCTCGTAATTCGTTTTATGTATAATTCATGTGCCTCAACATATTTTCAGTTTGCTAATGCAATTTCAACTCGTGAAATATAACGTCTGATGGCTTTCTACGAATATAGTGCTGAACGTCATTAACATCCATAATTAAAAGGTCGAGAATATTGGCCAATTACGCTATAATGGCAAAGCATGCCGTCGCCACATTTGTTCCAACAGATCACCTTTCAGGTAACTTCGTCTTCCCCAACATAGTACCTTATCAAGTTCAATGTATTTTAGCTTAAGTTTGCAAAAACATTTTAAGTAATTTATAATTTGTACTTCAGGAGTGGTTCTCATGGAAAACTTAAAAAAATCAAAACGAACATTTGATGATTTTTTGAACTTTTAAAGTGCTTAGAATACGCCCTTAATTCCGTTTTTTGTTCTACTCAATATTTAACTCAAGACAACTCGTTATGGATAGGCGTCAAGCTGATAAAATTGTTGATCAATAACTCTTCTGTTTTCGTTAAAGAAGTTTTTTCAATCGGTGTACGTTCTCATTTTTAAACCATTCAAGCAATCGACGTTTTATTTTTGGCAAGTTAAACTGAAAATTTTAATTGGTGGACAAACCTTCAAAAAATTAAAATTTTTAACAATTAAAATTTTTAAAACAGTTTCGAATATGAAAAATAGTGCCAAATCTTGACCTAAAATTGAAACAGCCGTAATTTTTGGAAATTTTATTTATCTTATCAATTTGAGGTTTTGCATTCTACTAATTTAATTTAGTTTAAGAATACGTGTGGATTTATTGTATGAAATAATTAATAAGACCGCAATCAATTACACCGATTGTCAGGCTATGACTAATGAACTTTGGAAGAATCTAGATCGATTATAATATGAGCACACATATATGACAATATTTACACACTTAGACTAAAGAACAATAAATTTAATACCAATATCATTTTGTTCTAAATATACTTTTAAAAAGAAATCCTGAATATGTCCTAAGAAATCCAAAGAAAGCGTATTACGAGAATCTCCTTTTAAATTATTTCCTCCGATTTATTATTTCCAGTAATATATTTAATGTATCCTTTCTGTGGTATATTTAAAAATACACTAGCTTATTCGCTTTATGGAGAGATTTTGTATTTAGGCAGTTTTAGTGCAACAGTGTATCTTTCTGTAATAGTGTGTAATGCATGAAATAATCTATTTTTTACATTAAAAATAATTACATTATTATTTTAAATAAATTTGTATGTTTCATTTAATTGTATATTTAAATATCATTAATAGTCATTCATTGCGCTTAAAATATAGTTTCAACTTATTAAAGCTTCTCAGTCAGTGTTCCAATTTAGCGAATTTGTTTTCTTAAATTATTTACCAGAAATTCAGAATAGTAATTTTTGCTCTTTTAATCAGGAAGTTCGATTATAAATTAAAGAAACAATTTCTATTCCAAATTTCTGGTTAATATATTGTATTAAAACATCAACTAAATTTAAAACACTGTTTGGAGTCAAAAACGAAGAAGCTATAAGGTTAAAGATTGGTTGTAAGGTTCTAAATTGGCCTAGATATTAGTCTTAAAGTTTATGTTAAATGTTATGTAAAATTCTTAAAAGTGCTTTATTGTTTCTAAACTTTCACTAGATATATCCGTTAAGTGTTAAATAACAATTTTTTTGTATTGAAAATAATTACATATTTATGTTAAATACAATTGGATGTTTCATTTAATCATATAATGAACAATAATATTTATTTATATGCGTTTAAAAATCGTTTCAACTTAGTAAAAGTTTGGAGTAAGTGATACCAATTTAGTGTCTTTTTACTTAGTTAAGTTATTTACCTGCAATTTCGAATAATATTTTTTGATTTTTTAATCAAGGAAAGTCGGTTATAAATTAGAGCAAAAGTTTCGATTCCTAAATTTTTGGTTGATATTTTATATTAAAAAATTCTCAACACTGTTTATTATCAGAAAAAAAATCTATAATATTTAAAGATGACACATGTAGATCATGTTGTAAATTTACGAAGATATTCGTCTTAAAATTTATGTTATAAGTATCTAAGTACTTCTGAGTTATCCGAAATTTCAAATAGCATGTTACATTATCTTTTGAATCCCCAGAAATTCATACATTTCCAAAATTTAAATAATAATTCATAAAACAAATTATTTTTAGCTGCCCATATTTTTCAGAAATGTTTACGAAGAGTTTTTATAGTGTATTAATTAGTGTCCTCAGCCTGGAATACCTGTTTTTCGAATGTCATCAATTCTCAAGTACACGTTTTCAGCCGTATAAGTTAATTTATACTTGAAAGAGTAAAGAAAAAAACCTTAATTTTAATGTTATTGTTAACACTGTTAATTTTGCATGTTTGTCTGTTAAATATTTTTTTGAACATGAAAATGTTTACTTGAGAATTGATAGCATTCGAAAAACAGGTATTCCCGGCTGAGGACACTAATTAATACACTAAAAAACACTTCGGAAACGTTTCTGAAAAATACGGGCAGCTAAAAATAATTTGTTTTCATAAATAATTCTTTAAATTTTGGAAATGTATTGATTTCTGGGGATTCAAAAGACAACGGAACACGCTATTCGGAATTTCGGATAACGCAGATGATTATATTATATTTTCGTTCGTGGTTATAGTATATTTTCATAAAATAAGAAACATTAGTCATTTTTTACAGTGTAATGTAAAATTCTTAAAAGTACAAATTTTTTTCTAAACTTTTCTAGCTGACTCCTTTAAGTGTTTATTAGCGATTTGCCTATAATAAAAATAATTACATACTTATCTATATATTTAAAACGCTAAGCGATTTCTTTCGACAATCCGTGAGAACAAACTACTGTATCAAATTACACCATTCTTTTTTTAAATGAAAGATATTTGGACACAGATTTGTTATCGTGCATTCGTTTGTTCGAAAATTTAATTAATTAGCCGTAATTTTCAATTAAACTTTTATTGCTGCTTATGCCGTTATAAAGTCGGCAACTCCCACTGTTGCACGGCATAGAGTTTATTCTGTAAACTGTGTGGTTTGCCAATCTTTTGACATTAGCTAATATCAACTAGGTAATATTTTAACATTGTAATATAAAATCTTAAAAAAACTTACTTAAAATTAGCTACAACGTAATCATAATAAAATATCTAAACATATACATATCAATATAAATAACAAATCTCACGTAAAATGTTGCAATTTAAATGATTCCAATTGAAACAAAATTTAGAGAGTTATGCCTCACGCCCAAGCTAACATAAAAGTACTATTTTATTTTATTTACTTACACACATATTCAATTTTAGTAGCCGCCACTAGCGACCAGTTTGGTCTCCCTTAAATGTATGTTAAGCATTGTAACACGTTACTTGTATTCATAATTTATTTTTTTTCCTTAATCCTTCGCCAAACCGAAAGATTCTAATAGACAAATCAAGAACTTTTGCGATCATGGTAGCATTTTGCATATTTTTTTTTGTTATGTATTTCATCTTCCATGATAAAAACCGCTTAACCCACTTAAGCATTTGTCCTTCATGTCCGTTTGCTTATCAGTTGCAATATGTTCGCTAAGGCGGAGATTCTTAAACATATTAAGTAATTTTTCGTAATTGGGTCCATTGCCAATTGGCATATTTTAGTTAATACGATTTGATGCAATGAAGTCTATTTTGTGAAAGTCTTTAATGATATCCACATTTACACTGAACCATATTGTTGCTAATATTTGTTTTTGTTTTTCGTTAACTTTGGCTGTAGACTCGATTGCGAAAGATTATAAAATCTATCATTATTCTCATCTAAAACGTCTTGAGTAATGTGCCATAATCGGGCTACATATTATTACACGTAATTTTCGAGTATAGTTTGGTGGAAAATTGAACTTTTGAAGGCCAGTTTTGATAATCGCATTCCCTTTAAACCATATTTTCTGTCAGGACTTTTGACCCATGACGTACAATCTGATTAAAATTCACGAACTTCCTTTTAGATGCCTTGTACGACTTTGTTTTTCTCTGCTCCCCTTTCTTGATATAGTTCAGGAGTTTTTATAATAGCGTAATTCTCTTATTTCGGCATGTCTGCTTAATGTCTACTGACTATTAAGATTCGTAACAGGCAAAATACGCCGCGCCAACATTGGCACCTATAATTCTAATTACAGCAACCCGTTTTTTCTCTCTATATTGTAACTCTATAGTTAATATTACGTAGTAGAAATATAAAAGACTATTGAAGACGGTTCTATTGATATAGTAGATATAGATATGTATAGTATATTCATGGGTATATAATATGTGATTAGAATATATATATCTCATATTCATTCCGGTGGATATAACATACCCCAAATAAAACTTCCATCGTAAATGTCTAATCTAAAAACCATCAATATGATTTTATGTGTTTAGTATGTGAAATAATACACAAAAAGAATTTTCTGTATTATTTTACTTTAATTCTATATTATTAACTATTTTTAATGATGGGTCCTTTTGGGTAGAGTTGTAGCAGACGCACCGGGGTATCATTTTGGCGCCAAAATGGCGATTTTATGCCTGGCCAACCTGGCGTTTTCAGCTAGATTTTGCTTCGTATGGCAACCTGGTAGAGCAGATTCCACATGCTTTATAATAAATTAAATATTGTGTGTTTTATAACAAATTAATGATTATGTGTGTTTTTAAATAAAATTGTGTGTTTTTTTTTTAAATATAAAATGATTTATTTCATAATAAAATAAAAGTAAAATGCTGATTTAGCAATCCCGAACAGGTGTCTGAAAATGGGATTTTCTCGCCAAGATGGCGCAAAACAAAAATCGCGCCAACCCCGGAGCGTCTGCGACAGCTTTTCCAATTTAAAATGCATGCCGTTCACATTTTCATTTAAAATAGAAAATAGAAAAATAAAAAATAGGTACTTTTCCGTTATACCAAAATGTATGCTAATGCATAATGTATGTAAATGTATGTAAATGTATGCTTGGCGACAATAGTGTCCGTATAACGGAAAAGTACCAAAAAATAATATCATAAATCAAAACATTTGATTTCAGAATCAAAGTATCGTTTCTAATTTGAACACGTGAAGAATAAAAGCTGGTATTGGCGATTTTAAAAATGATATTGGCGAGATTTGCACCCAAATAACATAAAAGTACTTGATCATGTTATGTATTTTATAAATGTATATTAAATTACTATTTGGAACGCGATTGGTCATTAACAATGGTAAATATGATTGGCAATTAACAATCATTTTAGGTGATCTCTCTTCCTGCCACGTATAATACATGAATATCAAATTAACTGACAATTCGTTTCGAAATTTGATTCATTAAATATTATTACATGACTTGTATTTGTTTACATTCAACTTTGTCAAGAAAAGATTCCGAAGGAAGTTGAGTTGTAAAGCACTTCATCAAGCAGAATTATGGTAAACTTTGATGGTCTTACAGGTCCTGGTGCAAATTACTTTTTTGACACCAGGCAGCGCTCCAAAAAATCATTCATGGAAAACTTATTTTACGAACGATTATCTCCATGGTTTAATGGTTTAATATTTTAAAACTTCACGACGAATGAATCTTTTTTTTTTGTTTTTGTTTACTTTCATGGATAGAGAATTTGAACTGCGAAGCTAATTTCAACTGAAGTTATTGCAGAATATATACCTAATTAAACGTAAGTCACCTCTCAAATATTAATTTATTTTGAACGATCTTTCTAAAAATGTAACTTTTATGCAGTTTTATTCGGAAAATAATTTTGAATAAAAATGGCCGCCTGGCATATGAAAAAGCGATACGGGCATCCCGGAACTGTTGATGACAGTCACATGACTTACGGTTTTATTATAGAGACTAGCCGCCACTGGCGACCAGTTTGGTCTCCCTTAAATGTATGTTAAACATTGCAACACGTTACATTTATTCATAATTTAATTTTCCCTTAATCCTTCGCCAAATCTGAAGATTCTAATAGACAAATCATGAACTTTTGCGATCATGGTAGCATTTCGCATATTTTTTGGGCACAAATGTCACATACGCACGTTGGCGCGATTCCCCCCCCCCCTCACCCGCCAATTTGGCGAAAACTTTGTTATGGAAATTGTTGTTTATTTACTTTTATTTTTTATTTTAATTCTATAAATTATTTTTGATATGTATATCAATATTTATTTACATCAAACTATCATTTATTTATTTTTATTCTTTTTTTTTAATTATGAGTATTTTTGTTAGCCGGGAGCAGATGATAATTCGCCAGATATCGTTCCCATCACCGTCATTCATACTACAATTAATTTAATTTTAAATTATAAACCTGTCACTCATTTCATTTAAAATACTTAACTTTAATCTAAAATGCTTATATTACATAAATTTAAAATACTTCACACTTTTCACTTAAAAGAGAAAATAAATAAATAAGAAATAATATCATAAATCAAAACATTTGATTTCAAAATCAAAGTATCATTTCTAATTTGTACACGCGATAAATAAAAGCTGTATTAGCGATTTTAAAAATGCTAAAAATCTGATTCATTAAATATTATTACATGAGTTCAATTTACGTCAAGAAAAGGTCCGAAAGTTGAGTTGTATAGCACATAATTATGGTAAACTTTGATTGTCTCACTGGTGCGAATTATTTTTTTGACGCGAGGCAGCGGTCCAAAAATTCATTCGCGGAGAACTTGCTTTGCGAATGATTACCTCCATGATTTAATATTTTAAATGTTCACGACGAATCAATCTTTTTTTTTGTTCACTTTTATGAATAGAGAATTTGAACTGCGAATCTTTCGACTGAAGTTATTGCAGAATATATACATAATTGAACGCAAGTCATCTCTCAAATATTAATTTATTTTGAACGATCTTTCTTAAAATGTAACTTTTATGCAGTTTATTCGAAAAAATAATTTTGAATAAAAATGGCCGCTTGGCATATGAAAAAGTGAAACGGACATCCCGGAACTGTTGAGGACATGACTTACGGTTTTATTTTAGAAGATTATGATTATAAAACATCAGGTTGCCATACAAAAGCAAAAATCGTTTTGGTTTCACCGCATATTGCAAAATTAATTAAAACCATGGTTATTGTTTCTTTCTCAGATTAAAAATAAGAAAATATAATGCTTAACAAAATTTAATTATTTGATCGATCGCAAATTTTGGTACTTTTCCGTTATAGAGACACCATACCATACATATAAATGTATGTATTAAATGTATGGGTACTTCTCTATTATCCCGTCGACCACTTTTCATAGCAAAAAAACTATCGCCAAACTGTAAAATTAAACGCCAAAACTGCAGTCCCATTTCCTTGATGTCAAAAGCATTATACGTGTTTGTTATGTCATCAAGTGGTTTTTAATTCGACATTTGCGTGTAATTTTAATTATGTTTTACTGATTTATTAGTTATTTCATTAATTAAAATAACAATTGTGTCCTTAAATTCTTATATTTTATTTATTTAATTATTTTGATATTCAAATGGCAACGTTCTCTCGTTTATTTGGCGTTACAGTTTGGCGATCGTTTTTTGTTATGAAAAGTGGTCGACGGGATAATAGAGAAGTACCAATGTATATAAATGTATGCTTGGCTACAAAGGTGTCCGTATAACGGAAAAGTACCCAAATTTTTTTTAGTTCGGGCTATACCAAAAACAAACATTTTACAGGTAACAGAAAAATCGCCAAAAATGACTGCTTTATTAACAGTTATGACAGCAAAGTTGGATAAAATCTGATAACCTGAATTTTACAACGTTTATGCGAAACACCACAAAGAACACACGCAATTTTTATATAAGTAGGGGATATTTCAAAGTATCAGAGAACTAACAACCTTCAATAATATAATGCATGAAAAAGTAAACAAATAAGTGATTCAGCAAATCTTAAAAATATGTATTTCTTAATATAAGTATAAAATGCAGTAAAATATTCTGGTACTTCTTCATTATCCTGTAGAAATTCCGTTCATTATCCCGTCGTCCCATTAAGAAAAAAAAACTACTAAAAAACTACAAAAAAAAAAAAAAAAAAAAAAAAAAAACCTCCAATGTTTTTTCATAACATTGAAATGGACACTGAAATGTCTGAATTATATGCATTTTGGGTACTTTTATGTTAGCCAAGCGCCAGTGATCGCCTTTTAATCTCGCCAACCCTTTTTTTCTCGACAATCTTTTAACATTAGCTAATAACAAATAACCAATATTTTAACATTGCAATATAATGTCTTCAAAAACTTACTTAAAAATAGATAAAATATAATCATGATGAAATACTTCACAAAGGCACAGATGTCATATAAGCACCCTATTGGCGCGATTTCTTCCACCGCCAGTTTGGCGAAAACTTTGTTTTTGAATATTAGTTACAAATAGCATGCAATAATAGCACGTGATTTGTTTTATTTCAATATAAAAATAAAATAATGTTATAACGTTAATATTCAAAAACAAAGTTTTCGCCAGAATGGCGGCGGGGGAAATCGCTCCAATGTGGTGCGTATATGATATCTGTGCCACCACAAACACATCAATACAAATAACAAAATCTCAAGAATTGAATTCAAATCAAAATTGAAATCATTGAATTGAAAGAGTTGCAATTCAAACGATACCAATTGAAACAAGATTTGGCGAGTTATCACTGGCGCCCAGATAACATAAAAGTACCATATTGGATATATATTTTTTTTTTCGTTTTTTTGTTGATCTTGGAAATATTCCTCATGCCTCAATGGCGTTTAATTAAGCAAGAAAAACTTCTTTGAAAATTCTGAGAGTCGTACTAAATTTTTAACAGTAAAAATTATATATCTTTTGGGGTACTTCTCTATTATCCCGTCGACCGCTTTTCATAACAAAAAACTATCGCCAAACTGTCAGATTAAACGCCAAAAATGCAGTCCCATTTACTTCATGTCAGAAGCATTATACGTGTTTGTTATGTCATCAAGTGGTTTTTAATTCGACATTTTCGTGTATTTTTCATTACGTTTTAATGATTTATTAGTTATTTTATTAATTAAAATAACAATTGTGTCCTTAAATTCTTATATTTTATTTATTTATTTATTTTGATATTCCAATGGCAACATTCTCCCGTTTATTTGGCGTTACAGTTTAGCGATAGTTTTTTGTTATGAAAAGTGGTCGACGGGATAATAGAAAAGTACCATTTTTTGTAACACATTTATGTACAGTGAAAATAATTCATATAGCATAAGTCTAAAAACTGCTTATTTTATATTTTCTAAGAAAAATAATTATAAGAAAATCTTTTAGGGAGGATTTCCGTGTCCTGTGCTGATTTTTTTGGCGAGTTGATTTTGGCGATAAGTGTTTAATGTGATCGTTGCGATTTACAGTCTTTGGGGTTACTTTTTTAACTACTGAAATAAAAGAGAACACTTAATCTACGTGACGTCACACCCCTTTTGGCGCTACTTTGGATTTTTGTGGTCAATCGCGCCAACCAGCACAGAATATAAAACTCTTCCCATACTACGTCAGTTGAAAATATGCACTTTTATATATATCAATAGTAAAAATTGATTTTCAATACTGTTTGTAAGAGAAAATTTGGTACTTTTCTGTTATACGGACACCATTGTCGCCAATCATACATTTACATACATTTAATGCATACACTTACATACATACATTTACATACATTATGCATTAGCATACATTTTGGCATGGTGTCCGTATAGCGGAAAAGTACCGGAAAATTTTTGAAAAACAATTTTTGTCTAAAACTTTTTACCGCATATAGCCGCTGAAAGGTTAATAAAGTGTTAGAGTTCACTACACTTCTTGGGTGTATCGCAAGTGATAATAATTTTTATTTTCACACTTTATGAATTAGATTTTTTACATATAGCTGCAGAAATTCTGCGCTCAGAAAATTTTCAGAAATCAACACTGATTTTAAACATATCTAAAGTTTTTGTCCCATGCCCGAGCAATATTTATATAAAATTTGTAATTCATATCAAATTGTTTGCCGTCAAGTTTTGACGGGTTCCATCTAGTTTTAAATAAAGTTGGTTGTTTCATTTAATCGTACATTAAAATATCATTGTTTAAACTTACTAAAGCTTTCGCAGTCAGTGTTGCCAATTTAGTGGATTTGTTTATTTAAATTATCCAAAAAAATTTTCGAATAGTAATTTTTGCTCTTTACTTCTAATATTACATTTCTGAATACGTTTAAAAGAAAATTTATTAGTTTTGAATACATACAAAATTATTTGTTAATTAAAAAATTGCCTACATTTAATACATTAATTTCAAACAAGAAAATTTTTTGTAGAACATTTAAAACACATTTTTGATATTTAATATTTTAATGCAAAAAATATATATTGTAAATTTAATAATTTATTATGATATGCGTAGTAAAAAACTTCTTTCATCTGAAATTTTGAAAAAGCTAATAAAAGAACATTTTTATATGTCTTTCAAATGGAAAATGTTTAAATTAAAATTAGGGTCCAATTCAAAAATTACAATTTTCAATTATATTTGGTATTTCTTATCAAGTTTTTATACCAGCAATTTTGCATTTAATAATCTAACGTATCGAATTTCATTATGGGAAAAAAATCTCACAAGGAAATTTTCCATTCAAACTTATTTTTAAAATACTGTTGAAACAGAGAAAATAAAATTTAGATAACAAAACTTTAACAATATTAAAATAAAAAAGTAAAATTTAATAATGATAAATATGTGTAATTAATTGATTTTAGATATTTGAAACATATTTTTGTATAAATTTTTTATAAAGATATATAAAAACACAATAAATCATTAATGAAATATGAATAAATAAAAGGAAAACAATTTGTTTATTTTTATTTTTTGTAGGTTTAACATCAAAAGGCTATGTTGGAATTAATAAAATAAATTACAACACTTTATATAAGAGCTTTTTATAATACTCTAGGAAGGAAAAAAAATAAAAATTTTATAAGGACATCCCACTATAATTTTTCCTCAAATAGAATAAAATTTAATTTTTAAATATTTTTATAGAAGCATTTAGTGGGCAATTTTGAAATTGGATAACTTTTGCTTTATTTTATTTCACTTTATTTTTTGTCACCATTTAGATTTAGAATTTTGACAAATAGAGTTATAGAGTTTTATATGGTGATACAATGTGGAACAAAAAAGTTATTGCATAGCTAACAACCTCGATTTTCTTTTTAAGTTGAAGACAGGAATTAAAATCATCTCCTATTTTAATCTAATAATTCCCCTTTCCCCTTCAAGAAGAAACATTAGTGCCACTTACATTAATGCTGTAATATAGAGGGATGTGCCCTGGCTATATATCAAATAAAGAATTAGTATATGCATTTTGAGTATATTCACCTACGAAACATGAAAAACTTCGCTTCTCTTATTGCACATTGTTCGCTTATCTGTGAACTATAAAAATAAGATTCTGTTTTCCTCTTTTTTTTTTTTTTTTTTAATTAATAAATAAAAAAATTCGAAAATCCAATTGGATTTTTACTTAAGAGTGGAATTTCATATTCCTTTTAATAATAATTTATAAAAAACTAAAAAAAAAAGAATTCCTAAAAACACCTACTGCTACTTATTCCGAATAAATCTAGGAGAAGTTTCCAAAATAGCGACACTGATGTCATTGAATGTCATTGAAATTGTAATACAACTATAGTGACTGAAAGATTTTCACATGTATTAATGCAAAACATTTTGCGGTAATATTACACTACACAATTTAATTAAACTTTATTTACAAGGTTCTGCTACTGACTTACCTAGCATAGTTTCACCAAGTTCTCTTACTTATTTATTTATTTATTATTTGCGCAACAGAATATCGACAGCGCCATAATTGAACGTTGATTTTAAAATAAAATTCTGATACTACTATCTTTTATTCAACCTGTACAGAATAAAATTTAAAAGTGATAAATCTGAAAATTTTTAAAGGAAAAGGTAAAGGTTGTAAACTTTATAAACTTTATAACTTTATAAACTTTGTTATAAAATTTATAAATAACCTAATAACTTATGGACTACCAGGTCATAAGGTCAAGGCAATTAAGTACTAGATCACTAACAAAAAATTGCGGCATTGCAAACCATTATCAAGCAAAATAAATGTAAAAGCAAAGCAAATGTGCGGATGATTCTTATTAGCGATAGAGTCCTATTTCTTTCACTATTGACTTTTCCGCCATTGTCAGAATTGCTTCTTACACTTTTGGATATACTGCCAAAAACCTATTTTTATTTATTATTTTATGTTATTAATTCTATTAAGGGCTGTTTCATTGCTGTCGGATTCCTGAACATCTGAATTACAGTTATCCACTTCACTGAGTCATTCAACTCTATTTTAAGTTGATTACGAACGTAAGGAATGCTGCTTTGGACGAACGTCATATTGAAAAAAGCTTTGATTCTAAATAAAATATTGTCTTATTCTTTTTTGTTTAATTTTAATAAAAATTAAATTAAAAAATAAATAGAAATACAGCTCCCGGACCACACCCAGAAATCAATACTGCCGGTACCGCAGTACCAAATCTGGTAGCAGCGGTCTCTTCAGAATACAGCACACACACACAAACGTCTTTTCTTATTATGATAGGTTACTTATTGATAATTAATTTTAAATTAAAAAATAACTTTGTTTATCGAATTCAATCTTAACTGTAACCGCAGTAATTAAATTTTTTTACTGTTCGTTTCCTCTGTTATATGTAACAGCAGCATAACTGTTTTATTCATGTATCAGTTCGTCTCAAATACTGCGAGTAGATTCCTTTTATTATTATTAATATTATTGGATTTTCTATTAATTTTTCATTTGTTTTACATGAACATCTTATTTTTTTTACTGAATTCAATATATTATAAGGACAAGTGATGGCCATCTTAGCTATTCGCTAATCTATTATATGAAATAATGCATATTCTGTGACATGTGGATGTTCATGCAAACTGAAGATTAAGTACTCACGCATCTCTTTGTTTTTCATTTTGCATCTTCATATTTTTATTCTATTTTTGTTCTACTTTTTGATAAATTTTCTTTTTAATATAATTATTTTTTGTTTAGCATCATATATATATATATATATATATATATATATATATATATATATATATATATATATATATATATATATGTGTGTGTGTGTGTGTGTGTGTGTGTGTGTGTGTCTGTGTGTGTGTGTGTGTGTTGAAAAAATGTATATAGTTTATTTGCTAATAACTAACGTGTTTTTCTTTTCCTTTCAGGTTTCACTAACTTGAAATGATGGTGAAATCAGACTAAGCTAAGATTAGGCCAAGGAAAATTATCAAAAAAAGTTATTGAAAGTTCGAAAACTTGGATCAAGTGCAGAGACAATTAATAATGAGTTTGAAAGGAGATTTCCCTACGCGACTTACAATTGATAGAATGAAATATAAGTTTGAGGGAGATATAACTGGTTCCCAAGAAATGTTGGGGTAGACCATGGTGATCAGAAAACCCCATAAAGGAAGAGAGACTACAGTATATCTGTTCGGCAAGTGGCTGGCTAGGTAGAACTTTCAAATAAAATTTCATCGTAGGAAAACTGCATTCCAAATTTAGTCCATGCTCTCAACGTAAATTATCCGGACCGTTAGGGTTCGTAATGTTATAATCCTTTGCATATACTTTCATTTAAACATATGTATATAAATAATATCAATTCTTATCATTAACCAGAAACTAATTCCTTAACTATTAGTTTTAGAATTATAGTTCCAACTGCAGAAATGTTTAAGGTATTTTTCTTCATCACATGAAAATCTATTTACGGAAAATTGTAATTTTTTAATAAAGTTATGAAATTTAGTTTGTTGCACTGTCCTCTGGTCCTATAAATTATATTTAGAAAAGCATTCTTCATAATATGACAGTGAAAATTAAAATATCCTTTTTGTACAACCAAAAGTTACTAATTTAAGAAGCTTTGAATTGCATGCATTTTTTGGCATTGTAAACAGTTAAACACTTTATGAAAAATATTTTTTCTTTAGGAATTTCAAATTGCAATATGCTTATAAATCCAAAAATACAGAGTGTCTCAATGCCAGCCCAGCACCGTTTTTTGTTCATAAATTTAACAGAATAATTTTGTTTTGTGTGAAATCTGATGACAGCCTGAAAAGAACTAGAAATGTGCTGCAATGCTTTGTGTGACACCGTAAGCGCCGTTAGCCCAGGGGTCAGAAAAACTACTTTTTTACTGTAGCGAACTACAACTATAACTACTTTATCGAAAATGTAGCTAACTACAACTACAACTACTTGCTTTAAAAAGTAGCGACTATAAACTACTGTTAAAAAGTAGTCGCTACTTCGCTACTTTCATATTTTGTCAAAGGTTTCCATTTACACTATAAGTTGAAGACACAGGTTAAATAATAAAGCGCCCCTCGTTATATCGTATCATCTGGGGTATAATTAAATAAATGCAACATAACCCAAGGCATTAAACATTTAAAAAAAGATAACATACAAGAAAATGTTTTGTGTTTGTCTCGAAAATGTTAGTTTACACACACATTGAAATTTCGTAGCAAAATTACGAGCGATATTATAACCTAGAAAATTAAAGAAAAACAATTCTAAATGCAAACAATAAATAAATCTGTAAATAAAGCAATTCCTAATAATAAGAAACATGGCGTTTATCATGAAGACTTAATAATGAGTAAATAGACAAGTGTCGCCAGCAAGAAAATGAATTCATTTAGTGAGTTAGTACGTGACTTTAGCAGCAAGTGTCGATGGGAAAAATCTATGACTTCATGCGATACGCTGCTATACACTGCAGCTGAGATTCGCAAATGGTGTACAGAATAAATTTTGCACAAAAGAAGCAAATTTCGCTCACGTGATTTGCAGAATGGTACTTACCCCCCCCCCCCCCCCACACACACACACACATACACACACCTTAAGTAGCGTTAAAAGTCGGTTTTCGCTACAAACTACTGATTTTTTGTATCGCGCTACACACTACACTATATTATTCAAAATGTAGCGCCCTACACTACAAACTACTCTAAAAAGTAGCGACTACTGTAGTTTTGCTATTTGTAGTGCGCTTCTTCCGACCCCTGCGTCAGCCACACTCAGAATAGCGGAACGTCTTGCTCAGTGTTGTTTGGATACGAATAACAGTCATTTCTATCTCTTCTTGTGATGTCATTACATTAAAAAACAACAAAGTACAGCTCTGTACAACATCATTAGAATTCTTCATTAATATTGATTTTATGAAAGAAATTTCGAGTACGCCTTGGTGTCAGACGCTCTGTTTTTTTACTGAGTAACTCGATTGCGACCTGGATTCTTGTACACAAATTGTTTGTTATATTGTACTCTATCACCTCTTAGAGTCTGTTCGATCTTTTAAAATACACTCTGTATATATTTAACAACATTTATAACTATATCATATTTAATAATAATGTAATTTTCAATTTTCAATTAAAGACTCGTATTAAAATTGTAAAGTACAAGGTTTAAATCAATTTTCAAATTATAATAAAATTTCAAAAAAGAAATAACATGAATAAAAAAAAAGATATTTTAACATACGATTACATATGTTAATTACAAAAAAACACGTTCAAATATTAAAATGTATTAAATTTCGAGAATATTCAGTTACATTTTATAAGAGCTCTTATTATAAGTAGCTTCTTGAAAATTATTTCTATGAACCAATAATGAAAAAGATACTTCTTGAAAAAAATTTTATACTGTTATTTTTTTTAAAGATGAAGTCAAGTTGAATATCACCATATAAGGATATTTATTCAACATTTTTTAACGGGAAAAACTATATTTCATGCTTTCTAAAAAGCAACAGAAGTATTTTTTAAAAAGGTACTTTTATATTTATTGAGTAAACTAATTATAAAAAATGTTTTATACAATAATGAGACATTATAGTCCATATAGAGATATTTTGCTTCATATTTTTGATTTACCACAAACAATCTATACACTTTAAAAAATGACCAATGTTTCTTATTTTATGAAAATATACTATAACCACGAACGAAAATATAATATAATCTTCTGAGTTATCCGAAATTCTGAATAGCGTGTTCCATTGTCTTTTGAATCCCCAGAAACCAATACATTTCCAAAATTTAAAGAATTATTTATAAAAACAAAGCATTTTTCGCTGCCCGTATTTTTCAGAAACGTTTCCGAAGGGTGTTTATAGTGTATTAATTAGTGTCCTCAGCCTGGAATGTGTGTTTTTAGAGTGCTATCAATTCTCTAGTAAACATTTTCATGCTCAAAAAATATGTTTAACAGGCAAACATTCAAAATTAACAGTGTTAACAATAACATTAAAATTAAGATTATTTCTTTACTATTTCATGTATAAATTAACTTATGCTATTGAAAACGTTTACTTGAGAATGGATGACATTCGAAAAACACGCATTCCAGGCTGAGGACACTAATTAATACACTATAAACACCCTTCGGAAACGTTTCTGAAAAATACGGGCAGCGAAAAATGCTTTGCTTTTTTAAATAATTCTTTAAATTTTGGAAATGTATTGGTTTCTAGGGGTTCAGAAGGCTATTCGGAATTTCGCATAACTCAGAAGATTATATTATATTTTCGTTCGTGGTTATAGTATATTTTTATAAAATAAGAAACATTGGTCATTTTTTATAGTGTATACATAGAAAGCTTTTTCGTATAGTCATTAATATTCAGCACTATGGTTTTATGAATTACGTGGAAAATTCTTTTTTTTTTCGTACATGTGCGTTTGATCAGAAAAACACTTCATTCATAAGTGTCTTTAAAACTCAGGATTTAATGTCAATCAGTAACTATCCCTAATTTGATTCTTCTTGTCATTATTTATGTTTTTCACTACTGCAAAACAAACAAGTTGGAAATTGTACGTCAAACGTGACAAATGAGGTGCGTTCGTACCATAGCTAGATATATAAATATTCAGATCTTGATGATTTTTAATTTTGTGAAATGAATTAAATCGTCTGCAGATTAATTTCGGTAATAAAATAAGTATCTCGATCGCTTGGCGATTAAACGTCGAAAGCTCCTGTAACAAGAAAGCACCGATTTTAAAAAAAAATCAAATTTCTTAATAAATATTTTTATTAATATCGTCTAAAGTTTTGATTGTATTTTCATAAAATTTGAAATGTCTCGACAAAATTCAGCAAAGATAATATATCTTAAATTTCAAACCATAAGTTTGGGTAGTTTTTGCGTTGTTATATGCGGACGGACGGACAGACAGACGGACGGACAAGACGACGACAATAGGTGCTATGTATTTATATAATTACGAACGTACCTAAAAAAGCTCTGTTATGTTTATGAAATTCTCTTGTGATGGTATTAAATGTTTGTCTATAATGACTCTCAATTCAATTAAAGGCTGAATGGTCAACAACCATGGTGTTTCATAACAAATTTAAGAAATTCTAAAGATTGGTGCACTGTAAGAAAAATACAACTGCTTCTTAATCCAGGAAAGTATAATATAACCACAAGCGAAAATGTACAATAACTTCTTCCGAGATCACTACGATTCCTAAAAGTGTTCTTTATCTTTATTCTTCATATTGCCAATTTTGCATTCAGACGCATTATTTCAAAAAACATGGCTACAAGTTCCTTTTAAACAGTCCTTCATTAATTAAAATGTTAAAAAAGTTTCATATAAAACTGTCACCATTACACATAGGAGATTTTCGTACAAGTTATGTATTAAAAATAAATATTAATATCTTCTTTGAAAGTCAAGTTTCATATTTTTTAACAATCTTAGAATAGATTAAATATAGTTATAGCACATATTTTTTATCGTATGCAATTTCATATATAAATTAATGTATATTACTTCAATAACAATAAAAATGCTGATTAGGGATTGCATAATATTTTTGACAAACACAATTAATGTTAAATATTTATATGTATAACGTATAGTAATAGTATTAAGAAAATATTTTTGAAGATATTCGATTAAAAAATTTAATCAGAGCAAATATCTGCATTTAATATACGCGTAATTTGTATTCACTCCGGCTAGCCAGAGTGAAAGCGCTTTTGTGTTTTTGTATTTACCTAACATTAACTTGTTTTTCAACACGTTAATGTTAGAACACTTTTCGGAATCGTGGGGGAATCGGAAGAGGTTATTGAATATTTTCGTTCTTGGTTATATTATATTTTAGTAGATTATCTTTTTTTTACAGTGTAGAAGCTACAGAAATAATATATATATATATTCGGAACTGAACCATTTAGCATTCAAAAGAAATATATTATTATAAGGTGTTATAATTTATTATATTGTTAATGAAGCACTGTTATAATAGAACTTTTAACCACGTTTTTTCAGATAATGGCTGAGTGTAAAATTTGTAATATGAAGAATAAATATTAAATACACAGACATTAATAAATGAATACCTGTTTTAATGCGTTCTTTATCTTTCGAAAGCTCAGAAACTAATATATTTTGAGATTTAAAGAAGCATTTATATAAAAAAAATCTTTTGCTGCCACTGATTTTCGAAAATGATTTCAGGTAATTTTTGTGGCGTATTAATCACTTTTATTAACCTGGAATATACTTTTTTGTATGCTATCAATTTTCAAATAAACGTTTTCAAATTCAACAAACATGTTTTTACAGAAAAACATGATAAACTAGCAGCATTAATATTAACATAAAAGTTAGCATTATTGTATTACTCTTCTATGTATAATTTCAATTACACTGCTGAAAATGTTTTATTCAGAATTGATAGCATTTTAAAAATCCATATTCTAATTTGAGAAAACTGATTATTGCACCATAAAAACTATTCTGAAACGTTTCTGAAAATAAATGGCAAAAAAAGACTTTGTTTTAATAAATGCTTTTTTAAGTCTAAAAATCTAGTCGTTGGGTCCACCGTAATACTTAACTAACAGGGATATGCATAATATAAAATATGAAAACAAAACAATTGTAAACTATACTTATTAAATGCATTGCAATTCGAATAAAATCGTGGCTCGATGGCGACATAAATTTTAAATGCTCTATTACTGAATTGCGTAACAGAAATATCCTTATAACTCCAAAAATGATAATCATTTTAACTAACGGTTTATTGCATGAGATTAAGCGTCTCATTTCCAATTAAAATATATCTTTGAATTGAAATTTGGATGAAATACAGGGTCATGAAAAATCGAAGAGTGTGGAAAATATGATTCCAAGTATCTCGGCAACTTTTTATCCGATCAATTTAATTTTTTATGAAAAATTTGTTTTTTTATTGTCTTTTCTATTCATTCCTTAAAATAAACAATTTCGAAAATTTTTATGTGCCTTTTATCAGAACGAATATTTCGAGAGACCGAAAAAAGTAGTTTCGGATAATCGAGGTTACTGAAATTCAATAAGCTTCTTTCCATTATTACATGCTAAGTACATACAAAATTTCAAGTCTGTATCTCAATTTGTTCGGTAAATAGAGCGTTTAATGTCACACAGACGACGAAAATTTTTCTTCTAAAAATATGTTTTTCGGAATCTCTAGTGACTGAAACGTGTAAATCCGCCAAAAAATGTTTTTTCTATTCTTAAAACGATTACAAGACTTACCCTTTACTACGTATGATAGGTAAGTAATATATTGGTTTCTAAGGTTTCTAAAGATAAAGAACACTTTTCAGAATCGTGGGTGAATCGGAAGAGGTTATTAAATATTTTCGTTCGTGGTTATATTATATTTTAGTAGATTATCTTTTTTTTTACAGTGTAGAAGCTACAGAAATGAAACAAAATATATATATTTGGAACTGAAGTGTTAAAGGTATACACCCGTCAACTTACGAAATTCGCAAGTTAATGTTAAACTGGTGGAGGCATTTTATACAAATTTCTCGTTTGCAATTTAATATTTTTAAATGACTAATTTTGCATAGTATATGTGAGGTCAAAAGCTAACGTGATAGTTTTGTACTTTTCTGATTGCTGTTAAAATTTAATTCTGGGAAAACTATCCAGTTCCGAAATTGGACGTACAATCAGAATAAAACTGTAACAGAATTTATTGGTATAGACCAGGGTCGGCGAACCTATGGCACGCGGGCCGTAGATGGCACGTGAGAGGATATTTTTGGCACGCCGTTGATTTATGTTCTAAATCAAAATTCAGTCAAACTTCATTGGAAGTGCAATTAAAGAGAAAAATAAACTGTCGGTATCTATGATTAAATATGTCAGCAAGGATTCTCAAACTACTGTCGCAAGTTTCTCGGCTGCAAATGTCATTGCCCTGAATGATAAACTTTTAATTATTCTCATTATTATCATCAACTACTCCTATGGTGCAGATATTTATACAACAATTATAACTTCAGTTGTTGAAAGTTATTCAGTTGTCTAAAATAGCTTCTGTTACAACTGACGGGGCCCCTAGTAAGGTGGATAAAATAAATGGTTTTTCCAGTTTATTTCAAACTCGCATTGGACATATTATTCTTGTATATCACTGCATCATACATCAACAAGTCCTGTGTGCAAAGAATGTCTTGGAATATCTTGGTAATATTATGGTTATACTCACAAAAACAGTTAATTTCATATCGTCACAGATTTTAAATAAACGAAAGTTTGACGCTGTGTTAGATGAAGTCAACTCTGTGTACAGTGTAATATTGATGTATAACACACTGTTCGCTGGTTAAGTCGCGGCAAAGTGCTATAAAGATTTGTTGATTGTTTGGAAGAAATCCGGCTTATGTTACATGAAGAAAGTAAAATTGAGAAATATACGCAATGGATGGGTGTTAAATGGCTTGCAAAATTAATGTAATTTACAGATTTGTACCAACACTTAAAAGACTTAAATTTAAAGCTCTTAGGAACAAATAACACTGTTATCATCATGATAGATATGATTCAAGGTTTTGAAGTGAAGCTGCAAATATTTAGGAAAGACATTGTGTCCAAAAACTGTAAGTATTTCCCAAACTTAAATAAATAGCTGGGAATTTTAATTTACATGAAAAAATAGACGAATCAAGTCTCACTGAAGATATTATTTCGGTAATAAATGCATTAATCGAAGAGTTTGCATCAAGATTTTGTGAACTCAAAAGTTTTTCGGAAACACTTCAATTTATTATCGATCCAGATGTCATTATATTTGATAAACTGAACTTGGTTGTATTCGATTGGTTGGAAATTTAAGAAATTGAAATGGAACTTATCGACTTAAAATCAACCTCAGTATGGTCTCAGAAATTTGTCAGATTGAGAGAGGATTTGGAGTTGATAGAAAAAGAAAGACAATCAGGCATCATGCTTATAATAAAATTATGTTCACTTGGAATTCAATTCCAGATACTTATAGTTGTTTGCAGTGGTTAGTATGTTGACAATATTTCCCTCTTCTCATGCTTGTGAATCATTATTTTCAGACATGAACAATATTAAAAATTCAGATCGAATGCACATGTCAGATGACTCCAGCTCATGATGCATTTTATAAAAAATAACGAATTATGAGCCCGATATCAATCATTTGGCATCCAAGAATTTACCTCATCAGAAATCACATTAATTTTTTCAGTACTTTACTTTTTTTCTTTTATAATTACTTTAAAAATTTAACTACAGTAAGACATTGTTAAACCGTCACTCGCTTAAAGCATCGCTCTGCATAAATAGATAAGGAAATAGCGGTAAAATATTGTAATAAATCTTGACTGGAAAAATGTGAGATATGTTAAATTTCCATTTTTGGCTTATGATTTGCCTTTTTTTTTTTACAAACGACTGCTGCAAATTGAAAGAGGAAACAAACATTTGTGACAATGAGTTAAATGAGAGTAATAACGAACTCGGTGAAGAGAAACTATCACCCAAATTCCAAAACGCTGTGGCTTCATTACGTATCTTACAAAGTTTTTAATTTTCTTCTGAAAAAAAAAGAGATTTTACAGTGCTTATGAAATTAGAAAATAAAATTGAATCAACCAAAACCAAAGAGAAAAACAGATTTCTTTGCAGACATTTTAGGTCCTTTTTTTATATTTACTAATTTCTTCTTATGCATTGTAATAATTTTTTAAAATAATAATTTTCCATTTAGTAGCAGTTGTAAAACAAATATATTGCAGATATGATTTGTAAATGATTTTATTTACAGTTTCTTTTCTCACTGTCTATTTTAAAATAAAATTACCTCAATTATAAAACCACCACTCTGCTTATAATGTCAAAATCAACAGATCTCAATGAGAACACTATGTATTATCATAATTATTACAGTCATTTGGCAAGTCTTTTCGATTTAAGTTTTTAATATTTTTTACGATTACTATATTTATTTCTTATATATTATCTTTTTTTCTATAATTATTATTACCATAATTAATTAATATTTTCATGTGAAAAG
The DNA here is from genome assembly GCA_963931845.1 of Maratus michaelseni. Taxonomy (NCBI): domain Eukaryota; kingdom Metazoa; phylum Arthropoda; class Arachnida; order Araneae; family Salticidae; genus Maratus; species Maratus michaelseni. The sequence continues at coordinate 106,001,211 of OZ007590.1, read as the reverse complement.
TTGTTTTGATTTTAGTTTTCAATATTATACATTATTTAGTTCAATGTGTATATTGATATTACTTGCATGTATTTTATCCATATTTATCTTAATCTAATAATAATAAAAAAATCTTATTCATTATTTCTATAGTTTTTTTTATGGAGATTGGGGGGGTGGGTTGTTGGCACGCCGTGGTCCCTTGAAAAAAATTTTTGAAACAAATTGGCATGCGGATGTGAAAAGGTTCACCGACCCTGGTATAGACCTATCATGGTACATAACGACCTTAAATATCCCCTGAAAAAAAAAAACATTTAAGTTTAATCAATTGCAAACGAGTAATTCGAACTGAACGTTTCCATTGGTTTAATTTTATCTGATGAATGTCATATGTTGATGAATTTAGGATCATAAGATTCTAGATGAAGATTTTTTTTCTAATTAAGGAGGTTTTTTTTTACAGTGTTATGTGATTGGATTGACGCTGTTTTCTAAGATATAAATTACGTAATTTACAAAATAAAACACATAGAAAAATATTACTTTTTATTTGTGACTAATTATTGAAAAGATAACTGGTAAACGCTTTAATTTGGAGGGTAAAATAATGTCACATGATTTAATTATTCCCGAAGAAAGACTTTTGAGCTTTGGTATTTTCACTTTTCTGGAGTATTTTTAATCAATTAAAACTAAATAGCTTATACAAATTACGCTTATATTAAATGGAGATATTGACTGTGATAAAATTCTTTAATCGAATATCTCCAAAAATATTTCTTAATGCTATTACTATATGTTATACTTATAAATATTTAACATTAATTGCGTTTGTCATAAATATTATGCAATCTGTAATCAGCATTTTCATTGTTATTGAAATAATATACATTCATTTATGTACAAAATTGCATATGATAAAAAATATGTGCTGAAACTATATTCAATCTATTCTAATATTGTTAAAAAATATGCAACTTGACTTTCTAAGAAGATATTAATATTTATTTTTAATACATAACTTGTACGAATATCATTTCGTGTCCTTAATGAATCTTTTCTGCTGTGTTATTAAATTTTCTATTTAAACAATGATATATGTTTATCTAATCTAAAGGTTAAATACAATAGTTTGTCTAAGGATTGCATGAAATAGTTTGTCAAATAAATTTTCATGATTTACCAACGAAAATATTTTTCTGATAAACTTATTGTAATATTAATATTTATAAATATTTTTTATTGAAATCCGCATACAATATTATGTAACCATTGCAATATTCATTTAAGATAATATTCAGATGATAATATGAAGCGAATTAAGAATATTGGCATTGGATTTCTAAGCGTCTTCATACAGCAATTGCATAACATTATAATGCTGTATGTCCTCATAAACAACAAATAGTTCAAACTAATAAGAAAAAAATATTTTCCAAGTACATGATATTTAAACATATAACCAATACCTGCCCTTTAATTAGAGTTGAAAAAATAGCATTTCCTAAAAAGAGAACGTTAAAAAAACTGTTACGTAAATGAATTGGCGTGGTTAAGTAATATATTCCGATGTGTTGTTAATATATTCTGTTTAAGAAGCAGTCAATGTTTATATAACATGAAGAATGTACCTTTTGGCTAAGAAAACATTTCTACGTGACATAATTTGTGTAACTTTTGTTGACGATTTACCGTAGTAACACATTCCTAATAAAGTAAATAGGACATTAATATTTATAAACAAGTATTTTTCTTTAGTTTCTTAGAATATATTATGTAACCATGGCACTATTCTTGAAGGCAGTATTTCTTTAATACTATACAAAGTATTTGAAGTGCATATTAGCAATAATTTTAAAGCTCGTGGACGCAGCAACTGTATGACGTAAAAAAAAATGCCTTTTTATGTTTTCTTTCACATCTAAAGAGTTTTAAATGGTGATAACAAAATTAATTTCTGCGTGCATGTTATTTAATAATAAATAATCAAATCTTGAAATTGCGAACATGCGTAATGTTTCATTGACTAATGTTTTAAATAAATAAATTACATTCAATACTTTCAAGAATAGTTTAATTTTATCGTTATTATAAAAGGTATCAGTAAAGTATAAATTACTTTGTTTATTGCTTTAGATTCAGAAATGTTCATTTAAACAACGCTTTATTAACAAGCGTTCACGTATAAGTTCAAATTATAAGTTCACAAACAATGCAAATTATCAAAACTTTATTATTTTACGTCATCTAGAAAAGATACCATATTAGTATAAATTAAAAGCGCCATTTATGCAATTCAAATTTTTATTTTTATTTAATTTTCTAGCATACCTTTACTAATATGACAAATTCTTCTGTGCAGTTGTTATACAGACGGGTTAAAATTAATAAGTATATGCACAAAGCAAATGTGCCTGGAGTCGTGTAATTGAAGTTGATACATACTAAAAAAAGATGATCATACAGTTTACAGTTATAAAGAAAATAACATTAACAGATCAGAAATAACAACTCCATCTCGAAAGACAGATAAAAATTCATTGATTATTCACATAAAAATGTCGTTGTTGGAGTAGAGGAGAAGAATGTTCTTTGAATGTCTTAAACAGATCAGTAGCGTTAGTTTTGTTCAGTTTAATTTTCATAAGAAAACATTTTCCGAAACTATGGACTCGTCGATAGTGCATGTCTTTGAGACTTCTTAAACATCAACTCTGAAAATGCGTAATAAAGCATAAAAAAGAAAAATAAGAAATAATATTCAACAATAGTGTAACACTATATTACAATGTAGTCGCAGAGCGTGATGATAAATGTGAAAAAAAAAAGTAATAGCCGACAATGACGCCTTATTAAACTATTTATTCATCGCTTCTATGCAGAGTGAATTTGACGCAATCTGCCGAACGAAAGGAGTGATACAAAAGCCCACGTGGATCATAAAACACCATAGAAACCCTGTCCTATTTTTCACTGTTTCCGAGTCACGGTGTATAGAAGGAAATGCGTCAAGTCTGAATAAACCCAAATTTGCCATGTTCCTGTAACTTACACCTAAAATAAGCACATATTTGGAAAAAATAGAAATCATCTTTTAAGGTGACACTATTTTCATAAGGGCATCTGGATTTAACGGCGAGGTACAAGCGGTGAAACTTTGGCGAATTGAAAAAGCGAATTGTCTCAAAATTATGTAACCGGCAATTCCTAAAATACCCTTCTAGCTACAATAGGTGAATCTACCAAAACCTCGCCCATTATACCAGCTTTTGAATAAGCTGTGGCACAGAGTGGACTCCGAATACTGTAGGTACATATGGTGAATAAATAGGACGTAGGAAAATAAATCAGTTTCTGCATCTGAACTTTCTCAAATATGCATATAAGTGGAATACAAATACGGTTTATTGAAGTCTCATTTGAAAGCTGGTGGATTGGACAAGATTTTGGTATATTTGACCAATTGTAACTAGACAGGTATTAGCGGAATTGCTGGTTACAGAATTTGGCAACAATTTGCTTTTTCATTTCGCCAATGTTTCACCGCTTGTAGCTCACTGTTAAATCGAAATATTCTTATGAAAATACAGCCGTCTTATAGGATGTTTTCTGTTCTTTCCAAATATATGTGCTTATTTTGTGTGTAGGTTTAATAGACACATTACAAATTCGTGTTTTTTTTTTAGTCTTGAAGCATTTTTGGGGCATTTAATTCTATCCTCCATATCTCGAAAACGGTTAGAGATAGAGCAGGGTGTCCATGGTGTTTTATGAACCATATGGGGTCTTATGTCACCCCTTTCGTTTGGTTGATTATGCCAAATTCACACTGTATATCGCACTACAGAGGTTATCGCAATATGTTCTCGATATCAGGAATCATAAGATATGTACGTTTTTAAACATATATGATTGAATATAATAAATTATAACACCTTGTAATAATATATTAGCTTTAAACGGTAACAACATAATACACAGTAAAATAACTTTTAGTATGTTGTTTGACATGGTTCGGCTCACTCCGAACCATTTTCAAAAACAAATGAAAATATTCCATAATTGCACGGTCTTTGAAGTTATTATTTAAAACGCTATCATTTAATTTTCATGTACTTTTTTAAAAATTACGCACATTATCTTTTATTTTTACTTGGTTGTTTATTTTCATATGTGTAACCATAGAGTAAATCTAGCCACAATTTCGGTAAGTTAAAAGATCTTGCATCGTTACATATTCTCTTATTATGGATGGATAGCATAGACGTCAGGGAAAAGTTATTATACTTTATAGAAGACGGATCTAATAAATACTATATTGGCATGACCAGCAGGACATTTAGTTACAGAAAAAAAGAGCAACTAGCTGATATTAAGTAAAATAAAAAAAACCACAGCCGTGGCAAGATTATATCCAGAAGAAACCCTTCAAATAAATTTCAATGAAACTATAATAATTTCCCCCCCCCCAGTCTATACTATCCATTCATAGTAAGAGAAACCACAGAGATAGTAACACGCAAAAATACAATATATAACAATGCAGCATCTTTTAACTTACCGAAATTGTGACTTGAGTTACTCCATGCTTACAGATATCAAAATAAACAACCAAGTAAAAATAAAAGATAACGTGTGTAAATTTTTAAAAAGTACATGAAAATTAAATGATAGCATTTTAAATAATAACTTCAAAGACCGTGCAATTATGGAATATTCTCATCTGTTTTTGTAAATGGCTCGGAGTCAGCCGAAACCTGTCAAACAACCTAATAAAAGTTATTTTACTGTGTATTATGTTGTTAATTTACACCTTTTAGCATTTAAAAGAAATATAGAAATACATATATGGTTCGTTTATTAAGTTCTATTGCCTCAAATACAGGGTGTCCATAATTAAACGACCCTATTTTAAGATGTCTACAGACGACACTATTGGTCGGAAAGCTGTGTAATTTTGTGAAGGACATATTGAAGGGATGGGAATTTGTTTAAGCGGGAAAAAGTAGTTCACAATTGCACCCCCAGATGGCGTTTTTAATGAATTACACATTTAGTGTAATTAATTTACGATAGTTTACGATAGTTTACATATTTTATTGCAACAAAACATGTTCCACATGACGGCGATCATTTTCAGCTACCATCTGAAATTGTAAGATAGCATGTTCCACAGTTGACCACAGTGTGTTCTGGGAAATGCTAAAAACATGTCACGAAAAAAGTTTTTTTCAACATGTTTTGTTGTAATAAAATATGTAACTTTTCGTAAATGTATGCTAAATGTGTAAATCATTAAAAAAATGTCTTCTGGCGGCCAAATTTTGAATTATTATTATTATTTTATTGTTATTTATTGTTATTTATTTTTATTTTTTTGTTTAAACAAATTCCCATACCTTTATTATGTCCTTCACAATATTTCACACCTTTCTGATTAATTGTTTCGTTTGTAGACAACTTTAAAGTAGGGTCGTTTAATTATGGACAACCTGTACATTGCAGTGGATTTCACAGCAGATTATCTCGCCCAAATGTCAATGAGACATCTCTGTGTAAAAGACTCCTTTCAATACTAATCGTGGGTATTCGTGCGCATGATTGAGCAAAAAGTATTTTTTTAGAAGCGACATTTTTAGACCATTGTTCTTGTAAAGTGTAATCTGATATGCTGTGCCTGCAGGGTGTCTTCTGTTACAAAGTCATCCACCACCGAAATTTTAATATAAAATGGAACTTTTCCATTTTTAAAGAATTCTAAATAAAAAATATTTATATAATGTTTATGAAATATTATTTAAGCATGTTGTTAAATTTTGTACATAATTTATGTTATATTTAAAACTAATTCGTTTAAAATTAGTGCAACATGTTGAATATCAACTGATTTTATGATACCACGAGCATTAAAGTTACTTTGCTACATTTAAGAAATTTTTACAAAATTAGTTTATTCAAAAAATAGAAGAAAATAAATTAAATTATCCCTGAATTTCCCAATAAGGGAAAAAAATTAAATATGCATTGACATTTTAAAAGTAAACATGCGATTCGAATTTTAATTTCTATAATTCTGTTTATGTAATGTCATCTAAATATTAAATTTTAAAGTAATCTAAAAAGTTTATTTTAAATTTTGATAATCTAATTTGTAGAAAATGTAAATTTTAATAATATTTCGGTTAGAACGATGGGAAAAACAATGATGCATTAAAAATATTTTAAAAGAATAAATCAAACTAGTATGCTGTTTAATATAACATTAGAGAAAATAGCTAGAAGTAGAAAATAAAAATGAAAAAATTATATGACATATTGTTAACTTTTCATTACATGATTCTAGTACTGAAAGTTAGAGAAAAATATGAAGGTGGATTAAATATGGAAGAAACTTTTTATAATATCGATAGAAAGTTTCTATACTTGATGTCTTGGCAATTGTGGCTAAGGTGTTTACTGTATAAATATTTGTTTGCCATACTTTTATTCTTCAATATTATTATAGATACATGCATTTATTTAGCCACTTTCATTATGAATAAACACAAAGAGCCTAGTGTGGTTGTACAAAGAGATAATTATTAAATACCACTAAAAAGGATGTGAATTTTCTTATCTTTTTTTTTTCCCATTTTTTTTTCACATCCTTTGTAATGCTATTTAAAGTTTTAAGGGTAGTTTCAGTCCTGCTGAAAATTTATTTGGAAATTTAAATATAATTATTAAATTTTCAAAACATGAAAATGCCAAACCACTGTTTACCCAGATTGAATGTACAATTCGGACATAGTGCCCTATCTGGGTTCTAAGCGAGGGTAACGAAAAAGACAGGCTACCGCGGTACATTCCACTCATGTTTTTTTACAGACTGCTAGAGTGACGTGTTGCTCTTTTCGTACACCTCCATTGGTGCATTCGAGCATCACGTGACTCCGGCGGTCTGTAAAAAACGATACTCGTAAAGCACCGCGGTAGCCTTTCTTTTTCGTTAGCCTCGGTTCTAAGTATATAACGACATAGCCTGTTTTAAAATGGCCGTGAATAAGGTGAAAGAATGGGCGAAGAAAAGTGAAACCACTTTAGTTCTTACTAACAAATTTAGGGATTTATGGGGTACTGTGCATGTTGAATTTCTGCGTGAGCGGCGTACATATATTGGAGTAGGATAATGCCGATTTGTAGGGAAGAATAAGAAGCAGTTATGTCCTAAAAATGCTCCATACCGATCAGAATGTTCCTTTTCATCTTCCAGTGACCACATTCTGGGCAATACAATATTTCACACGTATAACGAAACAAAAACTCCACTAATCACTCAACACAGATACTCGAAAATGGCAGCTCTTGATTATCCTCCTTATAGTCCGAACTTGTCGTCTACCGACTAGCATCTGTTTTGATAAACCTAAAAAAAGTGTTAAGAGTGGAAAGATTTTTCTGAGTTGAATAAGTGCAAGAATATTGTCTTCATACACGTCTTTTATAGTATACAAGAACAAAAAAAATCTCCCAATAATTCGTTTTAAAATCAGAATGTTCCTTTTCATCTTGCAGTGACCACATTCCGGGCAATACAATATTTCACACGTGTAACGAAACAAAAACTCCACTAATCACTCAACACAGATACTCGAAAATGGCAGCTCTTGATTATCCCCCTTATCTTTATTGTCTTCATACACGTCTTTTATAGTATACAAGAACAAAAAAAATCTCCCAATAATTCGTTTTAAAATCAGAATGTTCCTTTTCATCTTGCAGTGACCACATTCCGGGCAATACAATATTTCACACGTGTAACGAAACAAAAACTCCACTAATCACTCAACACAGATACTCGAAAATGGCAGCTCTTGATTATCCCCCTTATCTTTATTGTCTTCATACACGTCTTTTATAGTATATAAGAACAAAAAAAATCTCCCAATAATTCGTTTTAAAATCAGAATGTTCCTTTTCATCTTGCAGTGACCACATTCCGGGCAATACAATATTTCACACGTGTGACGAAACAAAAACTCCACTAATCACTCAACACAGATACTCGAAAATGGCAGCTCTTGATTATCCTCCTTATAGTCCGAACTTGTCATCTACCGACTAGCATTTGTTTTGATAAACCTAAAAAAAGTGTTAAGAGTGGAAAGATTTTTATGAGTTGAATAAGTGCAAGAATATTTGTGTAATTGTCTTCATACACGTCTTTTATAGTATACAAGAACAAAAAAAATCTCCCAATAATTCGTTTTAAAATTTGCAAATTTTAAAGAAAGCTATGTAGAAAATCAAAATTGATATAATTTGGATAAATAATATTTTTTAAATAATCTATTACAAAAGTCTTATTTATATTTCATTCATCCTCATGCTAACACTTACTTTCACTCGCAGAATGTTTCAATCTAAAGAAGTTTTAAATATAAATCATTTAAAGTATGTTTCACGATTTTATTATTAATTATGCAATAATTTAAAGAATTTATAAGTTTTAAATAATTTTTTTTCTGATTTTAGACTGTTTTTTTAGTATTATTGAGCAAATAATAGGGTATTTACATTTTCAAAATGTTAATTCGTGTAATGTAATTAGTTGTTCGTGAATTATTTTTCATTTATGATAAACATATTTTTCAATTAAAATTGATTTAAAAGATTGAGTAAGAACAGATAATGTTTATTTTTAAAATTTTTGATATTTGTTACATTTGTTTGTTTTTATTTAAATTACGAAACTTCATTTCGCTCATCGAAATGAAGTAAAAAAAAAAATAATAATCATTTCGCTCATTCGAAAAAGTGGATTCAACTCTAAAAAAATTATTTTGCGTATTATTACACTAATAGGTCCTACTTAAGTGTGTCTTGTTATAGAAAAATTTGTCACAAGTGTAGTTCCGGGAAACTGGTCGATTACGCTATATGACACTTTTTCATCACAGAAGGAGTCAAGGTTTGGGAGGTGGAATAAATTTACTTAATCATCCCTATCACAGCTATGCCTTAATTGTGACGGGTTTTACGCATTTATACACGCTTTTACGTTTTTTTAGATGCACTATATTTCTACTTTACAGTTTAAAAAATGTCAATCTCATTTTTCTTATCCTGTTAAATGTGATGAAGTTCAAAATAAGTAAAAATAGAGATATATTAAAAAATTATTGTTGGCAAAATTTTGAAAAATTATACGTTTTACTATTACAAAATTAATTTTATTCATAAATATCCTAAAAAACTTCAGGAACTGAAACCATTCCTGTTTTGAAACACCAATAAGTGACACAAAGTGAACTAGTGACTGACACTTTATTTTAAAAGATTAAAGTGCTTTAAAAAATTTTTATTCTTTATTTTAAAAACAAAATACATTAATGCTTATTACAAAAAATGAGATTTAGTAAGCTGTACTGCATTATTAGTAATGCACAGTCTATAGTAAGAGTATATAGCAGTAATATTTAGTATTGCATTATTGGTAATGCAGATATCCAATAACTCACATTTATGAACCAGTAACTGACATATGGTGTCAGACACGGGTAAAACAACTTAAATTTTAATGGTGTTTACCACAAGATAATTTAATTTGTTACTATGCATTTTTAAACTGTTCAAATAATAGATTTCAAATTTCTTTAATATATCCAATGAATAACACCTCCATCAGAGACTGGTGAAATGAAATTCTAGGAACCAATAACTGACGCACCCCATTAAACTAAATTAAATAACCATAAGCCCTAAATAATGGCACTAATATATCATATGCATATCATTTCTACAAGTATAACTTTAAGAAAAATGTTTAGGATGGTTGCATTACAAATAGATTAGAAAAACACTTCCTCAATTTTAGAAATAAAATGGTTGCTTCAAACGGGCACTTTTTGTATTCTCAAAAGTTTCTTCCTCATTGAATATGTTTTTGGCCTTCTAGTGGTGAATAAATTGACTTCAAAATAAAAATAAGTGTCTCATTTACCACTAGATGATGTTACATTGCAGAATTTTACAACAAAATGCTTATTTAAGTTAGATTTTTGCTCAAGTGTCAGTTACTGGTTATGTGTCAATAACTAGGGGTTTCACCCTATATAACAAAAACAGTTCTCTGAGGATTGTATTTTGAATACAACCTCATATTCAAAAGTTGTAATAATATAAATATGGTTGGTTAGCATTCATGAGAGGCTAAAAACTAAATGTTAATATTAAAATTACATTTCAAGTACTTCGGATGCGATGTTATTGTTTGCATGGCTGCTGTGTTACAATAGCAGAAATTATTCTATCACGCATAAAAGAAACAGATTTGTTAACGGATAATTTTGCAACTGAATATTTGAAAAGAAAATGTCTAAACCATCTATTACTGTATTTAACAAACATTATTTCACTTCATGTCAGTTTTTTTTTTTTTTTTTTTTTTTTTTTTTTTTTTTTTTTTTTGCAACAAAGCAGTAAAAATTTATTAAGCACTGTTGAGGGCTGTATTTTGAATACAACCTCATATGAGGTTAGCATTCATGAGAGCCAAAAAACTAAATACTATTATTAAAGTTACATTGTAAATATTTCGAATGTGATGTCATTTTTTGCATGTCAGCTATGTTACATTGTAAAAATTTCAAAAGTATTCTAAGTATTCTGATTGTTTCCTGGTTTTACTTCGCCAGTTCTTTGTGATGCAAATTCTGTCCCGCGCTATTTGCCCAGTTTCACGCCTGTCTACACAAGAACCCTTAATATTAAATACACGAGCAGGAAATTATGTCTATCAAATAAGAATAAAATTAAAACCACACTGTATTCTAAGCATTTAATGTTTATTTTCAAAAATCACGCTGTATTCCATGATTTATTCCATGATTCATATTGTTCTAAAAAATTCCTTTGCAGTACTCAATTTTGCTTGGGCATCTACTGTAGAAAATTAACCTCTTTCATTTTCGTTTGCTAGAAAGCAAAATTAGTGACTTTATTAGAAAAAAATAATTTTTGATTTATTTTCTGTTTAAATAAAGTTACAGGAAAAAAATACATTATTTAAACTATCTATTCAGGATTTATAAATTCTTTTCTCAAGGTATCATCATAATTTAATTTATATTACACTATTAATTGATAAAAGCGTACTATGTATTAAAAAGAAAACTTTGCACATTTTATTTTTTATTTAAATTTCATTTTCTATATTCTTTGTATTTAAAATATTTCATTTTAGCGATTTTCATTTGTAACCTGTAAAGTACAACAGTAATTTTGGGGTGATTGATTACAAAATTCCACTTTTATATACATGAATCAAGTAAAGTTAAAGTGTAAAAAATAAATTAATAAATATTTCCAAAGCATTGTAAATCTTTCATTGCGTTATATTTATAATATTTATAACCCACTAAGAAAAATGTGTTTTCCTGTATGGGTTAATTAAAAAATAAAATGAGGATTTTATTCTCAGAAGACCTAGAATTATTTTTTTTTTTAATATTGTGAAGTTTTCTTTTATTAAAACAATAAACTTTAATTTATTAATGTAGATATAAGCAAACATCTAAAGGTTTAACTTTGTAAAATGAACATTTTGTGCATATAACTTTATATTTCAAAATACATTTCCATAAAAAGAAAGCCAATATATAGGGAAAAATCCCTTAACTATTTTTGGATTGTATTATCATTAATTGCACACTAATAAATGTAATTTTTACAAACATTTTAAGGAAATAACAACTTTTCTGATCAACCACCTTAAATATTATAGGAATATTTTCAGAACACAAATGAAAACTAAGAAATTTTATTAATTAATCGAACGAAGAAAATATTTAAAACAACATGCATGCCTTTATTCGAAGTTTATCTAATTTACGCATGATTCAATCATAAAAACGTAAAAACGCTTAAATTTAAAAAGTGATAAATTATCTTTATCTTTTAGCTAGAAGCAAATTAATGGAAATTAAAAATAAATTGATATTGTAATTTAGAATAAAATTTTCACTATAAATTAATAGTAACGAAGAAAAATATTTATTAAAGCTTCTTTTAAACAAAAACTTAATTTTAGATCGTCATAAAATGAAAATTGTTTCATTGTACAAATAATGTTATTATTTTATTATGAATTAAGCTTCTCATCGAAAGTATAATGATACATAAAATATTAATAACCATATTTAAACTCTTTATTCTTCTTTAACAATTCATAATTGAAATCCAATGAAATTTTTAAATGCGAAAACATATTTCAAATCTTAGTTATCTCAGTTTTCAACGATATTTAATAGCTGTTTGTATAGATAATAAATAAATCTGCGCTGAGCATTGCCAACAAATTCCTTATTATATTTTATTTAATTAAAAGTTGAAATGCAATTATAAATGTTGTTTTCGATGATTAATCAATTTTGGAAAGTAAGTGTTTTGAAGAAATGTGATTTGCATTCGACATCGTATTTGAAGCAAAATTATAACAGAAAAGAGAAATCGTTAAATATTAAGCACATAATATCCTTTGAGAAATATTAGCATATAAGATGATGTTTTCAAATGAAGTTAAACATTCCCAAATACTAATATTGAAATATTTAATCATATAAACTGTTGTTTTTCTGTGACTCAATAATTTTTATTACAGAAGGGGAACATGATTATAAACTATGAATTACTCTTATTGAGTAAATTTGTACACGAAATAATAATAATTCAAATAAAAAAGAAACAAAAATAGGTTTTTGCTCTATTTTTTAATCCTTATTATGTGTGAGTTAATTAAAAATTATACAAATGCAATTATTTAGGAGTTCTTAATGATATGACGCGACTCCTTAATTCTCTAAATTTTCTTTTGCAATATCTAATAAATAAATTTGAAGTGCAAGAAGTTTTGCCGATTTTCTTATCTGCGAAACGCAGTTTTACAGATTATTCTTGTTAAAAAGCAGAAAATGTTTTTTTTTTCAATCTTAAACCAATAATTAACACTGTACGAATATTGGTATGTTTGGACACTTCATATTTTTGATATATATGAAAGATGGCAAGTTTAGTGACTTTTTAATGTGCATTCATTCTTTATTTGTTCAAAAACTTTGAAAGGATTAATAAAGTTTTAAGAATTCTTCTGTTTGTATACCATTATGGTTTGTTTCTTGTACTTTATAAATAACTGCAATTATATGAAGAAATGTAAAAAAAAGATAATAGTTCACAACTATAAGACAACGACAAATACTTAAAAAATGTAAGCAAAATAGAAAGTTTAAATAAAATACACAGATATGAGCAACGTGTTTATGACTGTAGTCATTTTCTCCTACAGTAGTTAATTATAAAAAAGAAATGTGGAATACAGTAAAAAATAAATCATAAATAGTATCATGAAATATATTTAAGTCTTTTATTTTTAGAAGTATTTAAATTACTTTATTGCAATGAATTTCAGACTTAAATTACATCAAGGGAAAGACGCAAGTCACAACTTTAGAATCTACCTGTGCAATTTATGATTCATTCAAGTATTCGATTCATTCATTTTAAAAGTATTTCTGACATATCCCCTGTCGTTTTAACTAGAGCCGCGTATGCATGCTACGGTGAATATTAATTGAAAAGTGCCAAAAAGAAAATAATCGCTCTTGGATTACTTAAGAAAAGTCCTTTTGCTATGTAGATTACGATTTAATAACACTAAATAATATTAAGTTGAATTTTAAATATAAGGTATTTACATTTAAAATCTTGTTTAAACGGCTATAAAATCATTCAAGAACTGCGCAAATACTCATTGCGCAAATTTGTGACTGCATGATTAGAAAAATTTCATCGATAAGGGTAACAGAAAGCCCCATGCCTTATGTATTACATTTTTCAAATAAAATTTTTAGCAAACTAAATATTATTTCAAATATATATAAAAAAATCAATTATGGCTCTTTTTAACAAAATATATAACTGTCATTTTTTTAGGACTGTGCTAAACGACTGCATGTTAATAGTAAAATCATTCAAAGTAAATATTCATACACATACTATGTAAACACATATATGTTTCTTGTCTATTAAAAATGCATCTATCCGTTAGAAAACTCCCTTTTTTGTTTAGTATTTCAAACTTCTCTTAAATAACAAAAACATATGCATCTGGTTGTTCTCTTTTCTTTAGTATTTGAAAATTTCCTTTAATATTTTAATATTATCTTTAATAACAAACACTTCCATATGAAAAAGATAGTTTTAACTATCTCAAAGTGCTTATTATTTAGCTGAAAACTTTTGTAAATTTGCAATAACAACATCTTCACTTCGTGCCGTTTTAGGCGCTTGAATACTTTATTTTTACATTTTGTCGAAAATTTAGTTAACAATGAGCCCATTAAACTATATATTACTATTACACTTACATTCAAAATATTTCACTACGGTTTGTAAAATTAAAAAATTAATCTGTTCGTTTATAATTTTCTTTTATATTGCCTTGTACATGTACAATCTATTCATTTTCAATTGATGATACTATGTACTTTTTATAGCCTAAAATATATAATAAATTACTATGACCCCCCCCCCCCCCACAATATATATATATATATATAAAATATAAAAAAAATAAGAATTATTTACAATTATCTCTAATATTTCTCGAATCTATTTGTCACTTCATATTTCACTTCATATTTCACTTTATATTATACAATCGATATATTATGAATTGATTTTGTGCATGAATAAATAATTTGCAATTTGCGTGATATACATGCATAAATTAATAAATTGTGGTGACGAAAACAATTTCCTTTAAAAAAATTGAACAGTTTCACCTATTATGAAAGGAAATGAGGTATTTAATAAGAAAAACTTTTGTCAATTGTATATCATACAATTTTGTTATGTAAAATAATATGTCCATAGAATTTTATCATAGTGATAAATGACTAAGATTTGGAAATGAATGTTTTATTGTGATTAAAAAAAACTACTCTTTCATATTTGTTATTTAATAATGGAGTATGTGTTTTCTTCAATATTACGAAGTGACAAAATGATTTATGTTTTCATTAGTGTTTACATTATTCATAATTAAAGTTAGAATTTAAATTATGATACATATATTCGTATTTTTTAATTTTCTAAAATAAATGTTCAAAAACAAAATCATACATCTTTTTACTGCCTGGTTTGAGTTTATATATGAAGGCGTTTACTGAACCGTGAATAAAAATAAAGTAACAAAAATGAAACAGTGATATATACCCCAAAGCAATAATAGACATTCATTTTTATTTCACTAATAGCACACACACACACACACAAAAAAAAAAAAAAAAAGGAAGGTACTACCAAATATAATTGCTTAATTATAGAGCAAAATTTCCGGAGCTTGAAAAATGTAATAAAATGTAAATCTAAGACGTATTTATTTAACTAAATAGCGCATTTACGTTTGCACGACTTACGTATCCGAATATATATACTGTAAGAGTGTACTAATGAACCTATCTTAGTAACTGTACCGCTTACGTTCTTTGAATAGTATTTTCAGAAATAATCTACCGATTTTAACACTTTCCAACATAGCCGAAAAATATTTATGAATTCAGTATGTCTGTCTGTCTGCCGTTTGTCTATGCTTTAACTTGCGTAAATATACTGGGATTGCCCTGTAATTGATATATGTTACTGAAGTTAACTATGACAGGTTTGTTATAGAATGTGTAGCATTTCTAGTTCATTTACAGGGACAATCAAAATAATCACGTTACATTATAAGTTATGGAGATAAATCGTTTACTGGTTATTTTAAACATATTGAAATTAATATAAATTTCTGAAGTGCACAAAAAATGCTTTCTGTACATTATGGAGTGCAAAGCATTTATCATTTACAGGATCGCACAAAATAATTCAAATACAGTACTGTCTCTGAGCGATAAATGCTGGAAGTGCGTTTTCAGTTTTGGCATGCGTTTATAATTTTAAATATATTTTTAGCGTACTTCGTGGTGTATGTAAATTTTGTAGATCACATACAGGACTACACAAAAGAATTCGTAAGCATTACTGTGTATGAGCGTGAATTGCTAAAGTTAGTTTTTGAATTGAATTAGGCCTTTTCCAGCTGAATTACATTTAGTATGCTAAGTGGCGTTTGTAGAATATAAATAAATTTATATACATGGCTACAAATAGAACAGTATAAATTGCCGTTTATGGATGGTTATTTCGGAAAATACGTTTTAAGTTGTTATGTGTTTTCTGTGTTGTTTACTTAAGATATTTTCTTTCACCTTATCGAACGGCTAAGTTTAGTTACACTATGCTGTAATAGTTGGGAAGTATTTCATAATTTACAATTGATACATGAATTTTGTCTCATGTTGAATTTTATCAGCGATTGGAAAAACATAAGTAATGACACTAGCACATAGCTAACTATAATCCGTATCTTTTAACAGTTATCTCTCTATGTATTAAAAAAAAGTAACCACCGCCGCCTTATAGCAACCGCCGCTGCTGTCAATGCATTTTTTGTGCCTTGATGACTTTTTGGGCTAATATGCAGAAATCTATTGCATATAAAAATATTAAAATGTGTAGTTTTATAGGGAAATGTTCCATAAACACGCTGAAAAAGACAGTTTTTAATTCGAAGAAATATATTAAGAGATATTTATTATTAAAGTCGGTCAAAATAGTTTTCTTAAAAAAGTTTTATAGGAATGAAAACTATGCATACGAATTTAACCATAATTTAAAAGGATATAGCTGACAAACTTGCGGTGTGCAGAGTGCAATTTTTTTTTTCGACTTATTTTCTGAGGCATTATTTAAATTTTTTATTCACATTTTCACTATTTTGATGGAGATTTATTTCGTATTGCAAAAAGTCCATTATTTGAAATGTTACCACTTTGTAAAATAGCGCACATAAAAATAGTCCCTTTCAATTAAAAAAATGTATTTACACGTGCCTATTAAAAATTAAATGATCACGTGTTAGCAGCAGTAAATGTATAAAATTATGTAATAAAAAATATAATTGCTTGTGAACATTACAAAGAGAAATAATTAAATTATGACTCGTTCAAAGTATTAAATACGGAAACTTAAGTCATATTTAAAATACTCAAATAACAATATTTCCAAATAGCTTCAATTTAAAAGTATATTTACACGAGAGATTAATTTATGTCGGCAAAATATCTTACATATTATTGCAAATTTTAAACAGTGTAAGGATATTTACCTTCAATTAAAAACCATATTTTTACGTTTAATAATTACGTTTAAAATAACAAAATAACTAATAAATTGTTGAAATATGATTAAAAATACCAATAAACTTCACTAGATGACACCAAAAAGACTAAAAATCACTAGATGACATAACTAACACGTGTAACGCATCCGACGTGTGTAACGCATCCGAAAATGTGTGTAACGCATCCGAAAATTCCTTATTTGAAAAGAGTGCATATTACTAATAGACACTTAAACAAGTGGTTTTCACTAAAAATATTTCCTTCTGAGTGTGTAGTAATGTATTTAAATTTTTAATACGAACACACTGCAATGAAATAAGTAACTATTTGTGAAATATCAGAATATTTCTCTAAACGTGGCAAAAATTGTGTTATTATGTCGTTGCGAAAAGCAGATGGATAAAAATTAATAATGAGGACTATCCGATCTTTATTTTTGCTATTTTCATTAATATATATATATATACATATATTATTTAAATAAAATAGCATTTAAGACACATCACTAGTTCCTAAAAATACTATGCTTTTATAGATGAAAATGAGATTATTTTTTACACAAAGAATGTTTTAAAATTCCAATACGGATATATGTGTAAAAATGACGGCATTATTATTGCAGAAGCTGAAAAATAAAATGCTTAGGTCTCAACTCTGAGAGCTATCGGTAGGATTTCAAGATCGTTGATGTCGGAGACAAAAGTACAGAAAAGTATTGTTGCCATAGAAATAATGACTTCTTTAATATCGCAATGTGGGATAAAATTAATTAATATTATTTTATTCTAAGTATACTGATTAGTATTTATAACTTTTAACTGTAAAATACTTTATATATATTGTATAATAATATTGTATTGAAATATTGTATTGCGTTGAATTCAGATTCTTTTGCAGTAAATGGTTTGTTACGCCTCAATTCAGGTTTCTTAGAATGGACTTTTGATATCAAAACACATATCAATTTGTTTTATTCTCCTTTATTTTATATTATCTTTACAGCTCAATTGGCAAATTGTCAAATCGTTAGCTTTTTTTGTTAAATTGAAAATAATTATAAAAATAAGCATGATATCTGAATTTTCCTTTATTATTATTTATGAAAACATCGACTTCACTTTTGGAATGAATTAAATAAGTGTACAGTTTTTATTTTAGAATTTTTATATATTTATTAGGGTGCAGATGTTTAGTATAATTCTATTGTGGCAAGTAATACAATTTACTATTAAAAATTTCGCTTTTCTAATTTTAGAATTAAATAAAATTTATGTTTTTCAATGGAAATCGAATAATCTCGTGCAATGTAGAAGGGCTTTGATATCATTAGCTTTTTTTTGTTTAAATGAGAAAAACCCATGATATCTGAATTTTGCTTTATTATTAATTGTAAAAAAAATTGACTTCAGTTTTGGTTAAATGAATTAAGTAAGTGTACAGTTTTTATTTTAGAATTTTTATTTATTTATTAGAAATTTTTAATATAATTGTACTGTAACAAGTAATACAATTTACTGTTAAAAATTTGACTTTTCTAAAGGACTAAATAATAAAATCAAACTATTTTCTTCTTTTTATAAAAATGGAAAAGTCTTGTGCAATGCAAAAGCAACATCCGTTAGTGTATCCGTTAGTGCAATTTGTTAGTGTAATTATAGTCAGGTGTACGTCTCGTCACCTGATCAAGGTTCTAAATTACGAGACTAATTCCTTTCTCTTCTTTAAATTTGCTTTTTTTTAAAATCTGCCAATTCAACAAAGTTAAATAGAAACCTTGAACCGGTAAACCAAGAAAATTGTAGCAAACACTAGAGAGCCCTGCAGAGATTCCAACAATGACCTTGTCAGGTGGATCACAGCCATAGTGTGATTAGGCGAATATCACCCCGCGCCCAGTTACTAACTCGTCAAGCTCGGCACTCATGCCCGGCAGGTAGGGGCCAGATTATCAATATATAAAAAAATCCCCGTTCTGTAAGAGAGACTTTTCTTTCTATATGTCTTCGTACAGAACCCGACATTCCAGTCAAATAACCTGTTTCAGGATTTAGAAATTAAATCTGTGTATTTCAAGGTTTGTGGTAATGATAAAAACTTTTTTATAAAGAACTTTCTGATAAAGATTTTCTTATTGGTCCCTAGATTTAGTACTGAAAACATTGTGCTTATTTAACGATTGAAAACAATCTAAACATACACAAAAATAAGTTTTCTAAGCTTTCATACTTTTATATGCATTTAACGAAAATTTAGCTAAAATATGCAAGTGCATATACATATATGCCATTGCTTATAATTAGGAATCTAATTATATTGCTGGCCATCCAAAATGCAACACCATGAAGGAATAGAAGAAACAGAATGATATTTATTGGACAAATACATTATATTGGGAAGGAGAAGTGATTACATTTTCAGAAAATTTGGAGGTATAGTCCCTGAGAAAACACTATCAAGAGTTGCCACCCCTAGCCACAATAACAGCATTTACCTGCTTAGGCATGGAGTCGAACAGATATTGGATGTCATGTACGGATACAGCAGTCCATGCAGCTTCAACACTATGCCACAGATCATCAACCGTAGTGACTGGCGAGTGATGGCGTGTCAGTCGTTCAGCAGCCATTGACCAGACATTTTCAGTTGGTGAGAAATCAGGAGAACGTGCTAGCCAGGGCAACAATCGAACATGTTTTGTACAAAGGAAGGTCAGGATAGTACGAGCAACATGCGGTCGTGCATTGTACTGCTGAGAAGAAGAGTTCCAGAGGCCTCAAATCTAGGGCAGAACCACGGGCAGTAACACCTCAGAAATCTAACGTCTGCCGTTCATATTGTCGGCAATGGGAACAAGAAGTTATCGAGACGTGTACTCAATGGCACCCCTCACCGTCACTGCAGGTTATGGGCCTCTATGATGATGTCGAATGCAAGCTGGAAAGTGAATACTCAAGGATGCCACCAATCACGGATGCGGCCTTCATGATGCACACAGAGCCTGGATTCGTCTGCAAAGACGACGTGAGACGCCATTCCTGCGTCATATACACCATCATGATGCCCGCATCCGTGTTTAGCAGCATCGTGGAAAACGCACATTGCCAGCTTGCATTCGCCATCGTCATACTGGCATATCACCTGGAGTGACGGTATGAGGTGCCATTAGATACACGTCTCGGTAACCTCTTGTTCGCATTGTCGGCAATTTCAACAGCAGCCGTTACATTGCTGATGTGTTACGTCCCGTAGTTCTGCCCTATCTTCGATGTCTTCGGAACTCTGCGTTTCAATACTACAATACACGACCGCAACCTGCCAGTACTATCCTGACCTTCCTTGATACAAAACATGTTCGACTAATACCCTGGCCAGCACGTTCTCCGGATTTCTCACCAATTGAAAATGTCAGGTCAATGGCTCCTGAGCGACTGGCACGCCACCGATCGCCAGTCACTATGGTTGATGAACTGTGGCATAATGTTGAATTTGTATGGGCTGCTGTACCCGTACATGACATCCAATCTCTGTTCGACTCCATGCCTAGGCAGATAAATGCTGTTATTGCGGCCATGGGTGGCAACTCTGGGTAGTGTTTTCTCAGGAACTACACCTTCAAATTTTTTGGAAATGTAATCACTTGTCCTTCCCATTTTAATGTATTTGTCCAATAAATATCATTCTGTTATTTGCATTCCTCATGGTGTTGCATTTTGGATGGCCAGCAGTGCATTATTAGCTTAATTATTCAATTAGTATTTCATTAACTTCTTTTTTATCTAAAAACTTGTCTTTGTTTTCGAATAACATGTGAAAAATATATTTTAAAACACATGTATCATAATATATATATATATATATATATATATATATATATATAATTGAATGTTTGTAGTTACCTCAGTTAGAAAATATTTGAAAGAATTTTTTTTTGGTCTACTTAAACATAATATTATATTATTTCAGACTATATTTAAAACGTGATTTTACAACTAAATATGTAAGTAAAAAAAAAAAGTGCGAATTTTCTTGCTAAAAACAAATCTTCAGAGAATAAATAAAACTTTCAAGTAAATTTATATGTTAATTTTGTACTTAGTTCTTAACAAATTCAATTAAATAAATTTGTTACACTTAAATATCCAAATATTTGGAAAAGACAAAGTTTCGTTTGAAATTTTCTTAAATTTTGAATAAGCATTTCTTCTTTAAGGTATATAAAAAAACACATTTCTCTATGAAAGAATACAAAAGTTAAAAAAATTTAGTATGGAATAGTAGAAAAAAATCACATAAAAATTCAAGTATATAAAACGTAGTAACAAAATTTTTGTATAGTAATAAATTTTAGTTAATTAGTTTTTCAGAGTAAAATTTTAGATATTCTTGTAGAGTATTTCTTTTAAAAGGGTTTTGTTTAAACTATATTTAATTTTAACATATTTATCACTCCTAAGTAAAACCAAACATATTAAAATTAATATTTTATATTTAAATGTAACTTTACTTTTTAAATTTTCAAATGTAATTTTCTTTTTTTTTATTCTAGAAGGTAGAAGTTATTTTTATCTATTTATTTATTTTATTTTTTTATATAATTTTGTCATTGCTTTTCGTATCTGAGAATATTAAAACTAACTTTTCCTTCGCACGCTTTACAATTTAGTAAAAATGTGTTTCTTTTTTCATTTACAATATTTACGGTTTAATGTGTTTAGTGTGATCTCCCCTTATACGAAAAAAATTATCTGGATAGCTTATGAACGATTTCTTCCAATGGTGTATAGTTAATTATAAATTCTACTAATATTAGTAAGATTTGTAAAACTGAATTTTATTTTATATTTATCGAATTTTAATTTATTTAAAAAATCTATTATTTCTTAACTTGTTGTATGAAAATATTATGCATATCATACACTTTATTCTTTCCTTTATTGCAGGCAGGGCTACCTTTATTTAAAGTACTAGCGGAGCTTCACAAACTTCATTATTCTTTTTTTTTTCAAACGAACCTGGGGCTTTGACCGAATATACTTATTATTAGTTGTCCTCTTTAAAGCGTAAATTGTTTTATCTGAAAAGCACTTGGCGATCAACTTAGGTTAAATTTTAATTTACCGCATCGTCGTTCTCTTTTCTGTAGTAACCGAATTCTCATCCTTCCAAACTGAATTTATTCACGGGTGTAGGAAAATTTACAAGACAGTTTTTCCTTTCCGTTTCTGAAAAAGAAAATCCATGTCTTTATTTTTATTATATAAAAAATATTTATATTTCATATATTTTTTTAATTTATCCTCGTTATTTCCTCATTTTCGGTTGAAAGAGGACTTTAAAAGCTCGCTAAAAAATCAAAATCGCTGTACCGAATACACTTTATTAAAAAGAGGACAAAATTTGTTGTATACGGTTGAAAGATTGAAATCGGATTTCTTTTACGAATGTCAAAAAATTCGCCATAAACTGCAAAAAAAGTTAAAATCCTAATAAAAATATTTATAAAAAAATAGCTAAAAATTCGAAAACCACAGTAATAATAAAGAATAAACGTTGTAGAAAAGAGGACAAACTTTACTATACTGGGCAAAAAGATTTATCTTATTAATGAAGAACAATCGCCGCAAAACGGAAAAAACTAAAAAATCACTTAAAAAATCTAAATAAACATTTTGTTTGAGATTCATAATTTCAGAACTATAGGAAAATTCTTTCCTAATTGTTTGGCAATGCGCCCAGCGTTTGCTTCAGAAAAGATGCTGACTTCAACAACACAGCATATACTACTGCAACATACGCATAAATATCGGTATTTATTATATAGATATGACTGTTTTTTTTTTTACTAAATTACTGTTTTTCGTGCAGGAAGAACCTAGTTTAAGGCCTAGTGTCCGGTGCCCTCCTGGGTTTCCTGCTCTAAATCTTCGAGGATATCCCGGCACGTCCCCAAGGCACGTCCCATGCAGTAGTTTACTTCAGTAAATTGGCTCTGCTGTGGTAACGACTTTCGTCAATTTTTTGGGTAAAGTGGAGTGATGCGCAGGTGGGGGCGCTCCCTTTGGCTGAAGGGGCCCACCCGCCCGCCTGTGAGGTGTCCCGGGTAAACTGAACATTCCTGTTGGATCACCCGTAAGGGCTGTAAGAACCTAGATTCGGCTGTGAAGTGCGTCTACCTAACGGCAGCGTTTTACCTAATTACTGAAAATATAATTTTTAGTGTTAAAATACCAAACATGTCTGTTTTTCAAATAATAACATGCGTAATTATATGTTCAAAGCCTGTTCTATGTGATGATCTGAATTTAAAGACTGCATTAGATATAGTATGGAAGAGGTCCTCATTATTGATAATAAATAAAGAAATGATATTATAAGTTGGGTGCACCTTATATAGCCATGCTACGGTTTAAGAATTTTCCCTGCCATCATTTTGAAAAAATAAAAACCGTTTTATTTTTTTAACGTTCTCGGGTTAATGGACTTTTATAAAAAATATTGCAATCCCCATGAAAATAGTTTTACAAGTTCAAAAAAAAAAAAAAAAAAAACTAAATTCCAAAAGTCTACCAAGTGGCCATATCAGGAACATGTGTACATGATATGGCCACCATTGTTCCATGTTTCACAAATCGTGATTTTCTTCAATTTAAAAATGCTGTTCTTCTAAATTAATTACTTTTCGTGTAAAATGAATAAACATGTAACTCAATAATTCTTTTTGTTATTAAAAAGTGTATTTGAAACAGGATTTTTCATCAAAAAGAATATTGTTTACAAAATTGACATTACCATTTACTTTTTTATTTAGAAACAATGTGAAACCCTTTTAGAGTTTGAAAAAAAATGTTAAAACAATTTATTTATCGCAATTGGAACAAATAAAAATGTTTTTATCCTAGGATTGTATGGTGCACGTGATATAGTCACCTGGATGGTCATATCAGGTGCAGGTCAGCTTTCATGAAAATCGTTTGATTTTGAACAACTCGTAAAATATAAATCATCAACGACAGCGCCAATTGATAGAGCATTAAACACTGAACAGAATATTATGAAATTCATAAAAAAAAGATATATTTTAAAAACGTACCAGACTTACCAGATAAAAACAAGAAACGATTACACCAAAAACATAAAATTTGAAATTGGCTTCAAATTCCACAACCTAGCTGAATAGCAATTGATCATATGATAAACTAGGAGGCTCCTTCACGGTATGCTTATGCCATTTAGCGAATTCTTTGGTTAGCTAACCTATAATAGGGTGATGGCCATATCAGGAACATGGAAATAACATGGGCCTTACAACATTTCCATAATATTAGAAAATTTGTGTCCATTTCTCTTCCATTTCCATTGATCCTTCTTTCTGCCTTCAAAGTGGTAGCACGTCTACTTTATGCCTGATTAAAAAATACAACGTTTTTCTGTTCATCTCATATTGTTAAAGTGAATAAGAAATTATTTGCCTCTATTCGAAAAATGTTAATGTATAGTTCTACAATGATATATATACATATATATATATATATATATATATATATATGTTATATAAAAAATTTATTTCCTTCGTATCCTTCCATTTTATTAGTATTAATCTTTTAAATTAATCTGGCTTCTGACATAGTCAGCATTTCCTTAATTCTTAAAAATATTTATTCCTATTTAATGTGCTTTTAAAAGTAAATATCCGTATATTAATAATTATTTTATTCCAAATCTGAATCTAAAATTTTAAGTTCATTCGTAGCTTTTATCAGCTCCCCAATCTATAAAATTCCGAGACGCTTTCTCATTTCGAATGTTTTTAAAAAGCCATTTTCTTTTTATTATTATTCTTATTGCTCTGATTTTTCGCGCGCTTGGGATTTTCACTTCAAAATTGATACGCGCTCAGGTGAAGGATTCTTTACTGTCTGAGCTCCTCCCTCTAGCCTCATTCGCTGGTCTATAGGTCGCCTCTCACTCATTGGTTTGTGCGCTCGTGACGTAGTTTTCTGTATGTCTCCACGGAGTGAACAAAACCAGCTCGCATCCGTCGGAGTAGGAGAGATTTTTGATGTATCTGAAAGTGTAAACAAATACCGGGTGTCCCAAAAATGACTGATGGATTTTAAAATTCAATAACTAGCAAACGGTGACAGATATTAAAAAAATTCTTGCAGGAGGGTTATGTACGATGTCGGGAGTTTTTTTTACTGGGATTCTTGATTTTGGTTCGAATTTCAAACAACAGATGGCGCTGACAGCGGTTGGCGCACATTCGAGGCCGAAACTGACGTCACTGAGCATTGATGCGAAGAAAGGAGATTAAGGCTATGGAGTGGGTCCCATACGATTGATCTGGGATTCTGAATCGGAGCCTAAGAGCAAAATTGTACTGGCGAATGAGACCCACTCCATAGCCTTAATCTCCTTTCTTCGCATCAATGCTGAGTGACGTCAGTTTCGGCCTCGAATGAACGCCAACCGCTGTCAGCGCCATCTATTGTTTGAAATTCGAACTAAAATCAAGAATCACAGTAAAAAAACTCCGGACATCATACATAACCCTCCTGCAAGAATTTTTTTAATATCTGTCACCGTTTGCTAGTTATTGAATTTTAAAATCCATCAGTCATTTTTGGGACACCCGGTATGTTTCTAGTGTTTTACTGTCGTAGAATATTCATTTCAGCCATTAAACATCTTTAAATCAATGGAGTGACCCATCGTGGAAGCCGAGGGCTATAAGTTTATACCTGTGGGAATTGTGCTGCATCTTTCTTATTCTAAATAAACTATTTACCTGGAAATTGGCTGGACTTTACTGGAGAAACTGTTCTGGTGTCTTTTCATTGCATCACTTCTTCGCCATGATTGTGAATATCGGCTGCAATATGATATATCTTTAACGGACTGGCATTTTCTCATGGAATATTACTTCTCGCAATGTCTCATCTTAGTCAAAATGCCACACACACACACACACACACACATATATATATATATATATATATATATATGTATGTATGTATGTATATATATATATATATATATGTATATATATATATATATATATATATATATATATATATATATATATATATATATATATATATATATATACGCCGGCTTTATATGCTGTCAGAAATAGATTTGAATGCATGATAGTGATATATTAGTAAACGTATTTTCAACGTAATGAAGGATTATTGTTTTTATTTAAAACTAACTACCATAAACTTTAAAACTCGCCTAATATGAAATATAAGCTTTTGCGTTCTCTACACTGAGACCAGCATTAATCATTGACAGCGTGTAAATGTTTATATATACTTGTATTCTAAAGATTCGTGTAACAAGTTGACGGAGATAAAGAAAAAAATCCAGGAGTTTTACGAATTTCGTATATAAATTACTTTTTTAGTTCAACCACAAGTCACTGGGAGAATCATTATAATTAATTGATTGCTTGCGTGATTAATTTATTTTCCGTTTGCGTGCTACACTATCATTGATTAGTAGTTCTCAAATCAAAAATAGTTACTTAGAGGTATCACAAATGTTTTATGACTTAGAAATATGGATATGGCTTTTGATGAGTAATACATTAATCTTTTTAAATAATAAATAACTATTTTTGAGTAATGAAGTGATGTAAATCAGACGTGTAAATTATGTATTTGTGAGATACTACACAGTAAAAATATATTCATTTCCATAATTATTATTTGGTTTGACTTAGTGTGACTTTTTACAAGGAGCGTATAAACGTTATTTTTTAGCACAATTATATCCGAGTAAAAATCTATGATTATTTATTCGTAGAAATAGAAATGCTACGTAGAAATAGAAATCCCTATTAATGAAAAAAACTTTTATTAATATATATTTGACACGTTCCAATAGTTTAAAAGTGTTTAGGAATTAGGTTTGTCTGTCTGTCTGCCGTGTACCTGTCCGCCATCTGTCTGCCATCTGTCTGCCGTCTGTCTGTCCATGCTCTAACTCGCGTAAATATATTCGGATTGTCGGTATGCAATTTATATATGTTATTGAGATTTACTAAAGAATGTTCGGTATTGAAAATTAAGTATGTAGCCTTTATAGTTTTTTTACAGGGACAATCAAAAGAATTCCACTAGAATAAATCAGCCTGGTAAAGTCGTAATCTAGAAGAATTAGCTAATGTTTAAGTGGTCGTGACACAAGAAGTTGCACGAATGACTAAAGAGTTTGAAGAAAATCATAAACTGAATTTGGACATAGTATCTTCTAAAGGTCATACTGCAAATTTTTGTAATAGATTTCAGACCGATATTTCTACTCTCGTTAGTGTATTTAATGAACACGGCAATCCCCTCGAAGACGGCGAGTTGACTACAGTCAACAGCAGTAGAATTGTCTTCCCGGAAGAATGTGCGTGGTCTGTCATGTCAGTAAATCTAATAGGGAAAAGACAGTTTGATAAATTTTTCGAAAACCGCTTGGCACTAGAAAATGTAACAGTTCATATAGTCATAAAAAACTTACCAGTGATAAGTAGAAAGAAAATTTCTATTACGTCCAAGGGAAAGCAAAATATTATTGACCTGAGAAAGGACAGTACCCATTTTGCCAAGCTGTGTGTGACTAGCCAAGCAAGACAAATGGATGTCAAACAGTTTACCGCCCATGAAAACAGATATTGTTCATCTGTCATAATCTGACATCTGAAAACTTCGAAAACCCAGCAATTAATCTGATGTAGTCTGTTATATCGTAATGCCAAGTGGTGATTTTAAGATGACTTTCCATGAACGTAATGTTTCTTCCCTAATTATCGATGGATCTGCTTTGGTTCATATGTTTATTCCTCAATCCAATTGAACTTTTTAACAGTACTGCAACTAGAGTGTTAGATCATGCGTTTTGATGAAACTAAAAACTGCAGACATAGTCGATTTGGATTTTGACCGCTATTTAGAAGGAAGCCTTAAAAATGATACAAGGCAGTTGAGAGAGTTGATATGGCAAGAGTAAATGTGAAATCCAATTTGTCATACATAAATCCTTTAGTAAGTTCTTTCCTTACAGCAAAAACAAAGGAGAAATGCAGATTTTAGCAAAAAACCTCGTCAAGATTGATCTGCAGCCTGGAAAACCATTCATTTACATCTGCAGAGACATGGTAATGGTTATTATAGGAACACTTTTGAAGCTATTTCACCCACATCCCACGAGGATGCCGATACCCGTCTGTTACTTCATGTTCGGCATACTATTGAATTCTGGCAAGCATGCATGACAATCACTTCAACATCATTATGAACTGTTTTTACTGTGAACTTTGAATAATCCGATCATTCAAAGTTCACAATAAAAACAGTTCACAATGATGTTGTGGTGATTTCCATGTATGCATTCACTAGACTATCGAATCTAGAAGAATTGTGGTTGGAGCATGGTTTAAGTATAGAAGGAAAAGCCTCTGTAATATTTTCCCATTCACGAGTTATATAGGGAAGTTCAACAAGGAATTGCAGAAATTTTATCTATTTCCCATACCTTTACAGGAGCTGATGTGGTGTCTAGCTTTCAGATATCGATAAATCTAGTTTACGGAAAATATGGATGGCATTTCGAGACGTAGACAAGGCCTTTTTTTTTGCCTATTCCAATGTTCCAGACAAAATCACTGAAGATGACGAATATTTTTTACTCATTTAGTGCTGTGTCATCCATCCATATTACACACCAAGTTCAAAATAGACTGTAGATGAAGCCAGGTAAATTCTATTTAACCAGCAGAACAGGTTCATTGAAAATATTCCACCAACCAGCAACGTTCTACTGCATCACCTGAAAAGGGCCATCCAGCAATTTTCTTTGTGGGAAAATTTCGTTCAACGGAGTTTTCTACGTCAGAATACGGGTCATTAAACATGTGAAAAGGTGGGCGATCAATACGAGTACCTCTAGTCGTAAAATTCCGAAATCACCATGGAGAATCTAAACAAACTAACTGCATGCAAGTGCAAATAGATATGTACCCGCTGCCAATGAATAAAATCAGGTCTAAGTAGTAGTTTAATTTGTAGCTGTGATAGAAAATGCAGTGAATAAAATGATTTATTTTGCAAATTTATAGATATGTTACATTATAACAAATAGTTTGTTTTAAAGACAACAAATATCGGACATGGTTAAGCTTAGAGTCATTGTTATATCTTTGCATTTTTCATATATATTCTTTGTTGTGGAATTTGGTTTACAAGTAACATATTCATACGAATAATTATACGAATAACATAGATTCTTGGGCATATTCAGAAGGAAAACGTAGAAGTTTAAAAAGGAAAAGAAAATTCCGTAAGTGGCACCCAGCGTAAAATGAGTACTGGGATACTTTATAACGCTATAAGTGTTGGCAGTATGTTACATTGTAGCCGCAAACATTTCTAAAGCTTTTGTCTTAGTACAAAGGTATGAGGACCTTATTTGTATCTTTTGTTTCCAGAGTTTTCAGATGATTTATTAGAATATCTCAATATTATGATTGGTAAAGAACATATGCGCATTTTGCCGAACCTATGTACCTCGTCACGACGACCATGTTAATGACGTCATCATGAATATTTGGACCTCTGATCGAGTGTTTCGCGGCGGTTTTCTGTTTCTTAAGAGCCTACATCAGTCACGCGAAAAAACGCGCAAGCTAATGTTAAGTGTACGGAAAGGTTCTTGCGCGATTTCTCGCTACCATTTTAATATTTTTAAAGGATTTTTTTTTTTTTGCATAGGATAGCTGAGGTCGATCTCTACCGTTGTAAGTTTTTACTGTTTCGATTTTGGTTCCAGTTTTTTTATATAAGGGTACTTTCTCTTTCAGAACCGGTTCAAACCGGTTCCAAAATTGAAAATGTCCGCTTATTAAAAAAACTGTAACCAAAATCAAAAAAGTAAAAACTAGCAATGTTAGAGATCGACCTCAGCTATCCTATGCGAAAAAATCATTTAAAAATATTAAAATGCGAGCGAAAAATCGCGCAAAAACTTTCCCATAGACTTAACGTTAGCTTGCGCGTTATTTAGCGTGACTGATGTAGGCTCTTAACATGTATGCAAGAACTATTCAAAATCTCATAGTGGTATCCGAAAGTGAAAAATTTTTCTCCATCGACTAAATAACGAGTACCGATGTTCGAACCCGGAGCAAAGGAAGATGATAAAACGGGTGTGATAATATTGAATACAAATAACTGTACCACATAAATATGTATCAATATATATAATTATTATTTAGATTAATTTTGCACTATAGCTCGGATTTATTTCTAAAAACAGAAAATTTTCATTTTGAATAGTGAAAAATTTCTATCTTGAAAAGTGGGGAAACGAAAGTTTTGCGAAACAACGTAGAATATAGATGGTAGCTTTTTTTTTTTTTTTTTAAGGGAATTTTGTTTACAGTATACCCTTAATAGAATATTAATTAAAGTATGAATCTACAAACAAAACTATGAATCTGTCAATTACCATTTATTAAACTGAAGTATTCTATATCATTTATTTGGACTATATAATAGCCGAAAAAATATAATTATATAAAGACAGCTTTTATCTTTTACATTCTACTAAACTCATTATCGAAAAACAGAAATTTTAAAGTAAAACTACTTTTTCTTTAATATAAAGTGGAAAAATTATTATGCTTTTAACATTTTCTACAAAGCTGATAACAGAAACTCTTAATATATTAAGCCATTTTCTGATAAATATATTCTTCAAAATTTTTAACTAAATAAAATGGGCTCTTCATTGCTACTTTAGCTAAATTAATATAAAATATTCAGGAAAACTTGATGAATTTTTGCTTTATTGAACACTCTACGTATATATTTTATTAATTAACATAAAACGTTTTAACAGTATTCTGGGTAGTTAAGAAATATACTCTTTTTACATTCTTAAATTTTGCAAATATCAAATTTTTTTGCAGCAGAGAGTTAACTGCTTTATTTTTACTTGCATATATTTTTAATGACCTTCATTAAAAAGTATTTGCATCGGCAAGAAGATTGTGGCAGTTTTCTTTATATATAATTTTTTTTTTAACTTCGCAATTTTTTGCGCATTATGTCTATTTAAATAAACAGAAAAAAAAGTTTTTCTAACTCTATAGATTTGTTTTAATAAACACCTAAAGTTAGATAAATATTATGAAAATTATGTTAAATGCATTTTAAATTTGCTATTAGATCTTATGAAATCTAAGCCAGTTTTCCCTCATGTTATATGGAAATATATCAAACAAAGTTCACTCTTAATTGAAAAAGAACTCACACCCATATCATTTTATTCTCATATGATTCACTGAAATTTCATGAATAATAATATTCTATTATAATTTATGGAATAATATACTTTATTAATATTCACTAAGTAAATAGTAATAAAGATAGTAATAATTACATATATATTCTAATATCTAATATATTGTAATATATAATGTTGTATAGCATTATATTATAAAATCGGAAGTGTCGGTGTTTATTTGGCTGTACAGTATAAGTATATCTATATCTATATCTACATTATATATATATATATATATATATAATATTATAATCACTACATTAGTTACAGTGGTTCCCAACGGGGGGCGTACGCCCCACAGGGGGGAAATTTGACATTTCACGGGGGCAATTCCAGATTTTTGTGAACTCACACCCTCTGAATTATTTTTGTAATAGTAATGTTGTAGACTGAAAATAAAAGTTACACATTCAAATTTATAAAAACAAAATGAAAAAAACAAGTTTTTTATTTACTTTTTAAAAAGTCTCCATTCAAAAGTTTTAAATACAGCTGTACCAGAATAATTTTAGAAAAAATTATTTAAGATATTTAGCTACTTTTATATATTTAAAAATTCTTTTAGAATTTTAAACAACTTTTTTGATTATTTATTGAATGAGTCTCACTGCAATATGTCACAATGGAAATCAATTTTACACATGAAACTATTCAAGTGTATACTTAACAATTACTTGATGACCTTTATTTACAGAACCTTTTATCACGTTTTATTCTGATTAGAAAGTGTTGTGTAATTTTATCGAGGAAATTCTGTGATTAAATCAGACAAAAATGCTTTATTCAAAATTATTAATTAGTCTAATAAAGGATTCTGAGCACTCTATACATCACGCATACGTGGCGCGTCCGTTGCGAAGAGACTAAAAGTGACCCTTTATGTGCCAACGATACTTTAAACTACGAGTAGTATCAGATGATTGTAAAAAATATTTGATTCATCCATTACGTTTGGTATGTTTCAGGATCAATGTTAAATGTTTTTTACTCTATCAGTTCATTCATTTAAATTTTTATAAGAATTATATTTTTAGGGGGAAGAAGGGGCATCCTCATTTTAGAGATGTTTTGGTGGGGCACGGCCGAAAAAGGTTGGGAACCACTGAGTTAATATAATAATTATTTATGAATATTCACTATTTGGAAAATTTTTAGATACGACTTTCTATTACAGATTACCATAAAACACAAATTCAAGTTATTTAGACTATTTTCATTTTTTATTGGCAAACACAGCTACTTGCGATATTTCAGTCAAGTAGTAGTTCTTAATCTATTTCTTACAAGAGCCTACGTTTTGTATTGTCTCTATGTCATGGAAGAACTAAGTTTCAGATTGAATTTGTTGTTATAACTGGTCAGTACAAAAATCTTACCTGTAAAAATAATTGTTAATTAATACAGATATGCAATCAATTTATAGTACCACGTACCATTTTTATGTGAAAGGGTTAGTCTTTAAAATTAAGGTATTTTAGGTCTTAGTGAAACATAATTGGAAACTGCGTAAATAATAAAATGTGATAATAATATGAAAAGAAAACTCTGTAAATATCTGTATATAAAACATTACTCGTGATAAAGCGGAAAAAAAGAATAAAAATATGTTTGTGAAAACTGATGGACGCGAAAGGGGGAAAAATGCTAAAAAAAACCATGCACGAGACAAATATTAATAAAATAAATTTTCATGATATATTTTATTGATTACGAAGGAAATATACTCATTCGGTTGCGATGGAAAGGAGTGAGTATAAATTGATGACACTCAATTAAAAATGTGTGGTTCAAGGCTCCCAAATGGTCCACTTTTTGAATTCCGGTATTTTCTTATAAAAAAATATTTTTAGATTTCGCTTGAAAATTTTGCAGTAACCACCTTCGGAGGTAAATTTTTCCGGGAATGTTGTAGAAAACTACCACGAATTTTTCTTTTAAAAACTATTGGTATTAAGTTAGTGGACCATTTGGGAGCCATGGCTGGTTCCTTTTATTTCGTACATTATTGTGT
Source organism: Maratus michaelseni (assembly GCA_963931845.1). Taxonomy (NCBI): domain Eukaryota; kingdom Metazoa; phylum Arthropoda; class Arachnida; order Araneae; family Salticidae; genus Maratus; species Maratus michaelseni. The sequence continues at coordinate 105,967,614 of OZ007590.1, read as the reverse complement.
GAGAACAAATAGAAGGTCAAAATTACAATTTTTCAGCACAAAAGTTTTAGAAGACTATGAAACGAAGGCGTAATACCACAGAAACCTTTACCTTCACATAAATAATATTATTAACGTACATTGCGGCGTATAACGCACCCTTTCGAAACATAAAAGTGTATCAAAATTTACAAGTGCAGGTTATACATCTGGTACAAGAATGAACGAACAAAATCTTAGAAATAACAACCATATGAAATTGAGATGTCTATATCAACGAGTAGTTGAATGAACCCGAGTTCGATTCCAAAGACTTTACGGGGATCCAGGTAGTTATTTATACAAGCTTGGCAGTATTGTATAACCTAACTTCATATTTGCTCATGTTCTTTTCTTGTATTCGCACGTTATTATTATTATTATTATTATTATTTTGCATTTTCATGCTACATTATCGTTACGCTGTTCTTTTCTTATATTCGCACGTTATTATTATTATTATTATTATTATTATTATTTTGCATTTTCATGCTACATTATCGTACGCTATCGTTAAAGTAGAGTGTGCGCATAATCCGGCGAATGTACCTAAAATCAGAAAAATGTAGTCTCAAATTTTAGGTGCTTGTCATGCGCTGAGCCGGAATATACGGTAATTATTATTATTACAATTATTATTTATTATTTTTATTATTCTTATTTATTATTAATAGTATTACTATTTATAATTATCTCTATTATTATTATTTATTATTATTATTTATCACTCATTATTAACATTACGTCAGACATGAGTGTTTCATCACATATAAGAAGTTCGAGTCGAAATAATACTGTTAATTAATTTTAAACTTGGTACAAAGCTGCAAGGAACAACTAACTTAAGAGCTATGAACAAACAAAGAACAACTAAAGAAATACTTGTACTTCCACTTCCGTGAATTTATGAAGCAAAACCTGGCGCCTCATAATTATAAACCGCACCCTATTGCTGTTCGAGAAGCTCTTTCAAATGAAACTACTTTCGAAAAAATCATCCAAACTGATTGAGTAGTAGACCTTTGTAAAAGAATGAAAATACTCTTTTATGTTTTCAATTTTCTATTCATCCACTCAAGTTCAAATACATTTTTTTAACTTGTCGTGGATGACACTTGATGTTAATACAGTTTTTTCAAATATTAATTAATTAATTTAATTAATTTTACTTTTATATTTCATTTCTGTTCAAAAGTATAGACTCACTCCATATTTATAGTCTCACCTTCACACGTAAAAAGATAATGGGGTTGTTCACGGATGAAGATCAGGCAGCTCGCGGGCGAAGGAGACTATAAATGTGGAGTGAGTCTATAGTTTTGAACAGAAATGAAGTATAAAACTAAAATTAAATAATAAAATTTAATTAATTAATTAATATTTGAAAAAAATTGTATTATCGTTAACTGTAACATCGCTATGGCACTTTATAGTGAAGTTTGGTAATTTTTGAAATTCAATATTTGAAAAACGGCATAATCATTAGATTTTTAATTTATATCAAGAAAATTACAATTATTTTTAACTTTCTAACGCAGTTTGTCTAACAATTTTGTGAGAAATACTTTTCGAGCTATTAATTTTTGGTATTTTAGCAATTTATTTTTTATTTAATTTTTAATACATTTCAAAAATTTCTCTTATGTAAGATATTTAGTAGGATATAAATTTAGTAATAAATACCGTCATTGGCGAAGCGTGTAGATCGCTCGGAAAAAAATCTATTTGACCTAAGTAGGAATTGACTTAAAAAAAAGTTTTTATATTACTTGTTTTTTGTGAGTGTAAGCAACTTGAATTAACTTTTCTACCAATCCAGATGTCATACTCAAATAAGAAAGCACTTCCGGAAACACTTAAATAACGGTGTACGCCAATGGCACTGTTGTCAACAACTACAAAATATTTTCCTCTAGACACCTACACAAGTAGATTCAGCTGAACCCCCCCCCCCCAAAAAAAAAAAAATCAGTAGTACCACCTTTATGAACGATGAAGAACAGTGATGTCCTATCATTACTAGATTGTAAATAAAGAATTGGGTATATTTTGCTATGCAACGTAAATAGTTCCCAATCCCTAGAAGAAATTTTTCTAATATAAAATGTCAAATATAAGGATATAAAGTTTTTTATTAACAGAAAATTTAATAAATGTCAAATAAAGTTGAAATTTTTATTGAATTTCTACAATAATGGAATTTTGTTATCAGAAAAACAAACTCATAAAGCATTTTAGCCTCTATAAAATCTCTTGACCAAACATTTACCATAATCGTATAATAAAATCACAAATTTCCTCTCTAAATCTAGAGGGAAAACCCACAGGTTGGTAATTTTGGAGGCCCACATTCATTGCATCTATATAGCATCAATTTCTGTTTGTGGTGAACCAGCAGGCCTATTTCTAGTCGAAACGCCCAATGCTTCTGACATAAATATCAACCCACAAATTCCCATCGCTGCTCCTAATATCCGCAATTCTAGGTTTATCTGATAATGTTCAAAATTCCACACGGTGCTGTCATGCAGTAAGAATGGTGGGAAATTGATACACCGCTTGTGAAATCCTATTCTGCAAGAACTTGTTATACTACTTTTAATCAGGATTCTACATATTGAGTTATTACAATACACATTTAAAAAGAAAAAGTACAATGAACAAAAAGAAGATTAACTGTAAGATCATCCTTGCTGCTGATGAGAAATAAACGTAATGGGACATTTAATTAAGCACATCTCAGAGAATGCAGATATAAAAATTATGTTTTGTACTAATTATTAAGAAGTATTCGTATTACATGTGTATAAACGTTTATGATGTTTCATTCATATTGTAGTTATGTTACATATTTTAATTTGGTTCTCTATGGAGATCTAATGTAATAGAAAAATAATTTTGTTTCCATTGGCGTCGCATTGTCGGGTATTAGGATGAGGACTACAATAGGCATGGTAATTTTACAGCCTCTTATTTACGATAGAGGGGAATGGTATCGCATCATAGGGGGTTAAAGCTTCTGCTTGTGGAGGGGTAATGGGTCTGAAGGCCCACCATCCATAAACGTGGACAGTGTATGATCTCCAATGAGAGGAGGTGAGATTTTTCTCGCACTCCAAATTAAGCTGTTAAGCACATATACAACAGCTTAACTCTGACTATTTACGGTGGACATTTAATAGCTTGTTGATGCCTATCTAAACTTAAATCTCGGAATTTAGCTGATGATACACGGATCGACTTGCTCTGCAGAGTTTCCGCTTAATCCTTGATGATTTTTTCAATATTATTTCAAGTAATGTTTAGTGGGACTCAACGGCTCAAATAATAAGATCAGTAAAGCTTTCTAAGTGGCAAAGAAAATGTTCATCCCATTAAGGAAAAGTCAACCTTCCACCATGACGACGGGATCCTAACAAAAGGATGATGATGAGCAAGCCCTCAACAATGACATTCTGTATTTATTTTTTCAAGTGTAATGCTGAATAATATCTATTTAATGAAGGTTGTAAAACACAGAGATACCTGTGTTGCGGAGTTTAATGGTATCGCCGTCTTTATCTAAACATTAAGTATTTGTATGTTATAATAATGCAAATATATGTAACTAGTGGCAGGGTTATCACAATTAACAAAAAGAAAAAGAAAAACAAGAACGAAGAATCATGCGTCAAGTATAGATTATGTAACACTTTCCAACACTTCCAAAATAATTTTGCTAATCTTTACCGTAAGGTGTAAGATGATATCTAACTAAACAATTTTGAAAGCTCATAGCATATTTAAAAATCCAATTTCAGGAATTACCGACAATATGCGGATAAATATCCGAGCTTTTTTGTGCAACCCTTTATATGATCTATAGATTTGTATATATACTAAATAGAATGCTAAATTTTTGTTCAGTTAGAAAACGCGTAGCACAGTTTAAAATTTCCTTTCTGCAATTTCGACATTAAACGGAAATGTACTCGAGAACTTTTGTGCTGTCCTGTATACATTCTATATAATTTATGCACACCAAGTAATAGACGAAAAATGAGTTAAATTTAAAAACGTGTTCAGCAACAGAAAAAACATTCCCAGCAATTATTAATAAGCAGGACTTCTTTCTTACATTAATAAGCAAGAAATCGAATTATTTTGTGTGTCCCTGTAAATCAACGATGAAAGCTATACACACAATATTCTATAGTAAGCATCTTGTAATCCACGTTAGTGAAATTTATCAATTTCAATATGTTTGAAATAGTGAAACATTATTATAAAAACTGCAAACGATTTTTCTTCATATACCGTAATGTAACGGAATTATTTTGAGTATCCCTGTAAAGGAACTATAAGTGGTATGCACATCACATTCTATAATTAGTCTCTTGTAGTGCACCTCCGTGATATATCAATTTCAATATGTTTGAAATTGTGTAACATCATTAAAATAAACCGCAAATGATTTTTTCCACATAGACCGCAATATAACGGAATTCTTTTGAGTGTCCCTGTAAAAAAACTATAAGTGCTACACACTTCATTTTCAATATCGAACATTCCACAGTAAGCCTCAATAACATATATCAATTGCATAACGATCCGAGCATATTTACACGAGTTAGAGCACGGACAGACAGACAGACAGACAGACAGATGGCAGACAGACGGAAGGCATTCAGACAGACAAACAAACCGAATTCATAAACACTTTTCAACTATGTTGTAAAGTGTTAAAAAAAGAAGATTAACATTAAGATCATGTTGACATTAAAATATCGCACTTTGCCGCTACACTAAAATCCGATAATGAAAACAGAGATTTTGTCTTTATGTGGAGCATAAAATATACATGAAGTTAACTGAAATTGATTAAAACATACGCTGCATCTGAACATACTCGTAAATGTATGTTAATTTAGTTGTTTTTCATTCAATTTACTAGCAAGGTTTCTTCTTTAGATAAATAAAAACAATCCACTTAAAATAGAACGTTTGCGGACCAGCTAAAAATACCCCCAAGATGTCCACGAACCGTAATTTAAGGGGTTAACAAAGTTTGCGATTCGTATGGAAAACAACTGATATTCAAGGAACTATTAAAGTGATTTCCATAATTATTGTGTATTAGTTTTGATAGTAGCTAAACTACAGCTTGAATGTTCGGAGAGAATTAAAAATAAAAGATGCACTGACTTTGGTTACGCGACTAGGTTTTTATTTTGTTTTGTTTCTTAAATAGCATTACTGAAAATGAATTTATTTTACAGAAAAACACAGCAACAAAACGATCCAAATATAGCTAGATACAATACTAATAAAACAAAATAAAAATAACCGAAATCGCTTCAGTTCTCGGAAAAAGGTACGACAATTATAGCTGTTTTCGATAGGATTTTGAAACTGTTTTTCCTCGTTAAGAACCCCAAACGAACATATTAAAATATCTAATATTATTAAAAACCAATAAAATGAAAACTTTTCAGAAAATATTTACCTTCATGCGAAAAATTATTTCTTTGAATTATATTATTCACAAATGAAAAAAAAAATGTGATATTCGCTTATTTAATACGCGCTAGACTTTAAATTAATATACATCTATTTCTAGAAGCCTTGTTTTTTTTTACTGGATTTAATGAAAGGAAGTGTGTTAGTCTTTTTGAATAAAATTAGATTACGAGGATTTGAAAGTAATGCTTAGAGGATATAAAAGTTTTATCTTCTCAGTGTTTCAGAAAAAGTTTTGTGAGAGCATTTTCTTAATGAAGGACGCATTAAGGTTACTACTTTTTATTATGTAATGTAAAGACAACATTAAATATCAGAAAAGTAAAATATTTTTTTAATTTTTTAGTCATCTAAGGCAATTATGAAACAGAGTCGTAATATATATGTGCCATTTTGTGGTGGAAAATAATAATTCTTATTTTTTTTACGAAGAATAATTTAAAAATAAAAGTATTAATCTTTGTGATGTTGAAACACTGTCGTATCTATAGTAATAAAAGAAAGTTTCGATCTGTCTTGATGTGTGTTTGTCTGAGTGCCTGCAATGGCTAGGAAAATCTAGCGTACCTAAAAGGCTGAAAGTTTGGGTGTGGATAGTCCAAAACAGGTCTTGATGCATCTGAGGCTCAGAATTTTAATATTTTGATAATTAGCCGAGATACTAATCAAAAACTCAGTCAAAAAGCTATCTTTTTATTCAAAAATCGGCAGACAGACACGCGCATGCCCAGAAACCTATTTACGCAGCGGAAGGCAATGAAGAACCGAGTGTAAGCTATTTTTGTCGTTTTGTTTGAACTGCATCGGCCAAATCGTTTGTTTTAGTTAAAAACAAAACACATTCCTAAAGACCGTACTCTTGCGTCTCAAACAACACAATTAGTTCACAAAACATCGTTATTACCTATTTGAAAAAATAAAATAAAAAAGGGTCGTTTTCCCGCTGGATATTTTCTCCCATACGGTAACGCCCCTCGGAACGCAATTTTAAAAGCAAGGAAAACCAAATAAAATATGCTTTTTAAAGCTGGTACAATCGGTTTTTAAAAATGCATCTTAAACGCTACAATCAGTTCGAAAAAATATCATTGTTAACGCTTAGATTTTTTTTCTTAAAAGCGTCATTTTCACGGCACATTTTTTCCCTTAGGAAACGTTCCCACAGGTCGACAAACAAAATTTATTCTCTTAAAGCTGCGACTTTCTGCTTTTCGACGGTGCAATGGATTTTTCAAAAATACAATTTTGAATCCTTTCCAAAAACAATGGCGACCGCGAGACACTTCGGGTCTCCCGAAGACGATTTTTTTTTCTACGATAAAAGCAACTAATCTTCCGTATCTCGACACAATTTTAGGTAGCTTTCAATACAAAAAAGTATAAAGCTACCTATCGTAGCCGTTCGGAGGAAAGCAATTCCGGAAAATTTTGGTATATTTTCACCGATCATGACCCCCAGACCCCAAAACCACCCTCGTTCAAATGTTGATTATATATATATATATATCTGACCTATCTCATACGATAACACTCGTATTTATAAATGAATTTTGATGAAACTAATTGTGTGTTTTAAGCTCACCAATGTCTCGACCGAGTTCGTTGGACAGCTTGGTCCGCCATCTTGTTTCAAGATGGCGGCCACTTAAATATTTAAAACTAAATTACATATACAAAAAATTTAAAAATACAAATTACGTGTATTATTTGCTTACGTGTTAGGCCTTGATACAAGAATTCCGGAGCATTTTTTGTTTTACCTCTATCTTAAAAAATGGCTGAGATAGAGCAGTTTGAAATTCTAGTGTGGCTGACATTTTGAAACAGAACAGCACATTACAAAAAAGTCCTTCCGGCCGTTACCGGGAGGAAAAGGTAGCTTTCCTATATCTTCGTTTTAAAATTTTAGCTAATGTTACACGAAAACAGCAAGTTAAAATTCAAAGAAACGTTTACAAAAGATTCGTTAATACTGAATTTGAATAAGAAATTCGCCAAATTATTGAGCAATAGCCAAATTGGCTTCATTTATAAAGACTTATTTTAGTCGCCAAATTTGGCGATATTTCGCCAAATATCGCCAATTTTGCCAATTTTGGCGCCAATGTCGCCAATTTTGGCGCTAACGGATATGAATATATAGTTTTATGCGTATGATTGGGAAAATTATTACAACAATGAAAGAAAATAATTTGGGAGTAATCGCGTTAATGTGCTGTTTTGTTTCAAAATGTCAGCCACCCTAGAATTTCAAACTGCTCTATCTCAGCCATTTTTTAAGATAGATGTAAACCAAAAAATGCTCTGGAATCCTTGTGTCAAGGCCTAACACGTAATTAAAAAATGAATTTGAATTTTTAATTTTTTTGTATATTTATTTTAGTTTTAAATTTTTAAATGGCCGCCATCTTGAAACAAAATGGCGGACCAAGCTGGCCAACGAACTCGGTCAAAACATTGGTTAGCTTAATACACACAATTAGTTTCACCAAAATTGATTTATAAATACGAGCGTTATCGCATGACATAGGTCAGATATATATATATATATATATATATATAGATAGATAGATAGATAGATATATGGATATATCTATATATATAAATCAACATTTGAACGGAGGGTGGTTTTGGGGTCTGGGGGTCATGATCGGTGAAAATATATCGAAATTTTCCGGAACTGCTTTCCTCCGAACGGCTGCAATAGGTAGCTTTATACTTTTAGGTAGCTTTCAATGCAAAAAAGTATAAAGCTACCTATTGCAGCCGTTCGGAGGAAAGCAGTTCCGGAAAATTTCGATATATTTTCACCGATCATGACCACCAGACCCCAAAACCACCCTCCGTTCAAATGTTGATTTATATATATAGATATATCCATATATATATATATATATATATATATCTGACCTATGTCATACGATAACGCTCGTATTTATAAATCAATTTTGATGAAACTAATTGTGTGTATTAAGCTAGCCAATGTCTCGACCGAGTTCGTTGGCCAGCTTGGTCCGCCATTTTGTTTCAAGATGGCGGCCATTTAAAAATTTAAAACTAAAATAAATATACAAAAAAGTTAAGAATTCTAATTTATTATTACGTGTTAGGCCTTGATACAAGGATTCCAGAGTATTTTTTGGTTTACCTCTATCTTAAAAAATGGCTGAGATAGAGCAGTTTGAAATTATAGGGTGGCTGACATTTTGAAACAAAACAGCACATTAACGCGATTACTAGCAAGTTATTAACTTTCATAGTTGTAATAATTTTCCCAATCATACACATAAAACTATATATTCATATCCGTTTGTGCCAAAATTGGCGACATTGGCGACATTTGGCGAAATATCGCCAAATTTGGCGACCAAAATAAGTCTTTATAAATGAAGCCAATTTGGCTATTGCTCAATAATTTAGCGAATTTCTTATTCAAATTCAGTATTAACGAATCTTTTGTAAACGTTTCTTTGCATTTTAACTTGCTGTTTTCGTGTAACATTAGCTAAAATTTTAAAACGAAGATATGGGAAAGCTACCTTTTCCTCCCGGCACAGGCCGGAAGGACTTTTTTATTTTATAAAATGTGTGTTTTTATTTAAATGGCATTCGTTCAAGCTAAAATGATAGAAGCTGAAAAGTTGGAAGTTGATTTTTTATTTTATAAAATGTGTGTTTTTATTTAAATGGCATTCGTTCAAGCTAAAATGATAGAAGCTGAAAAGTTGGAAGTTGATTGAGAGAAAAATGGCAGAAGTAGCGTGTCCAGCAATATTGAAAATGCGTTTCCGAACAAAAAAACGCACTCAAAATCTGCGTTACTGTTTTCTCTTTGTGTGGCGCGCGTACTTCTGCAGCTCTAATATTGCACTTTAGCTTTTGATGATGATTTATAAGTAATAAAATATGATTTTTGTGAGGATACCCTCCTACAGCAACAAAAACAAATTCAGAATTTTTTAATCGGTCAAAGTAGCATTACCTGTTAACTTCAAAGCAAAAAAAAATGGTTTATACATTTTGTTTTAGGAATTGTACTATATAAATGTATTTGTGCCATACTATATTAAAATTTAAAAATGCACATTTTATTCTGAAAATAAATCCTATATTAGGTAGCTTTCAATACAAAAAAGTATAAAGCTACCTATTGCAGCTGTTCGGAGGAAAGCAATTCTGAAAAATTTTGGTATATTTTCACCGATCATGACCCCCAGACCCCCAAAACCACCCTCCGTTCAAATGTTGATTTATATATATATATCTGACCTATGTCATACGATAACGCTCGTATTTATAAATCAATTTTGATTAAACTAATTGTGTGTATTAAGCTCACCAATGTCTCGGCCGAGTTCGTTGGACAGCCTTGCCCGCCATCTTGTTTCAAGATGGCGGCCACTTAAAGATTTAAAACTAAATTAAATATACAAAAAAGTTAAAAATTCAAATTTATTTTTTGCTCTACGTGTTAGGCCTTGATACAAGGATTCCGGAGCATTTTTTGTTTTACCATCTTAAAAAATGGCTGAGATAGAGAAGTTTGAAATTCCTGGGTGGCTGACATTTTGAAACAGGACAACACATTACAAAAAACCAACGATAAATTTATGAGTTTTAGTGAACGCGATTTCTCGCAAATTATCATCTTTCACTGTTGTAATCATTTTCCCATTCATACGCATAAAACTGTATATTCATATCCGTTAGCGCCAAATTCTCACCAAACTTGGCGACACTTGGCGAAATATCGCCAAATTTGGCGACCAAAATAAGTTATCACAAATGATGCCAATTTGGCTATAGTTGACTAATTTGGCAAATTTCTTATTCAAATTCAGTATTAACGAATCTTCTGTAATCGGGTTCTTTGAATTTTAGCTTGCTGTTTTCTAGTAACATTAGCTAAAATTTTAAAACGAACATATAGGAAAGCTACCTTTTCCTCCCGGTACAGGCCGGAAGGACTTTTTTGTATTGAAAGCTACCTAAAAGTATAAAGCTACCTAATGCAGCCGTTCAGAGGAAAGCAATTCCGGAAAATTTTGGTATATTTTCACCGATCATGACCCCCAGACCCCAAAACCACCCTCCGTTCAAATATTGATTATATATATATATATATATATATATATATATATATATATCTGACCTATCTCATACGATAACACTCGTATTTATAAAAGAATTTCGATGAAACTAATTGTGGGTATTAAGCTCACCAATGTCTCGACCCAGTTCGTTGGACAGCTTGGTCCGCCATCCTGTTTCAAGATGGCGACCACTTAAATATTTAAAACTAAATTAAATAGACAAAAAAGTTAAAAATACAAATTACGTGTATTATTTGCTTACGTGTTAGGCCTTGATACAAGAATTCCGAAGCATTTTTTGTTTTACCTCTATCTTAAAAAATGGCTGAGATAGAGCAGTTTGAAATTCTAGGTTGGCTGACATTTTGAAACAGGACAGCACATTACAAAAAAAAAACCCAACGATAAATTTATAAGTTTTAGTGAAATTTTATAGCGGTTTCTCTCAAATTATTTTCTTTCATTGTTGTAATAATTTTCCCAATCATACGCATAAAACTATATATTCATATCCGTTATCGCCAAATTATCGCCAAACTTGGCGACACTTGGCGAAATATCGCCAAATTTGGCGACCAAAATAAGTCTTCATAAATGATGCCAATTTGGCTATAGTTGACTAATTTGGCAAATTTCTTATTCAAATTCAGTATTAACGAATATTCTGTAATCGGGTTCTTTGAATTTTAGCTTGCTGTTTCGAGTAACATTTGCTAAAATTTTAAAACGAACATTAAGGAAAGCTACCTTTTCCTCCCGGTACAGGCCGGAAGGACTTTTTTTAGAGCATCTCGACATACCAAATTTGCATCACCTTTAAAATTTTTGAAACGCTCGGACGAGTATTTAAAACAAAAAAAAAATCTCAGAAATTTTCGCAAAACGCGGCTGTTTGGGCGACGCTTAAGTTCATGTTTTCATTACCAAATATGCATATTTTTTCCAGAAATGTTCAAGAGAGCTTGGTTATAGTTATATTTATAACTGATTGAGTTCGGATGATGGTAACTAGTTTTCTTTTATGTTGATGAAACCGACTTGAAAACAAAACAAAAAAAAAGTGAGAAGAAAACATATTTCTTTTACAACTTGATAAAATATTCTTTCACGATATTTTTACACGGGCTATAAAACCGTTATATTTATAACCGATAAAAATTGCAAAGCGTTCGGTCTAGAAGAACTATTTTTTAAAACTATGAAACGACACTATGTGAAAAAACAAGAGAAGGACTTCTCACGAGCACTTTTACCACGAAATAGCAATATTTTTTCATTAAAAAATCGTATTCGTACAAAATCGGGTTAAACATATAAAATCATGCAAATGTGCGGTTTGTTTAAGGTTATTATCACGGGCCCAGGAAACGCCGAGCGGATCAGCTAGTAATGTATAAAATTAAGTTATTTTTTTAGATTTCATCGCGCAGCATATAAAAGGGATGTTTCAATATATTGTAAAAATGAAAAGCAATTCGAAAGATAATTGATTGCGTATTGAAATATTTAAAAATAGCCCGGTTAAATACCAAGATAAAAAATCCATATAATTCATTTTACATTTATTTTTATTTTGCAATAATAAAGAAATCATCACTTTATATTGCTTCTTCAAAGCTTTCTTTCTCACGGTGACAGAAATAAATTACTTTGCAGGTGCAATAGTAAGAATATTAAATATTTGATATGTGATTGTTATTCTTGCTTTATTAAGTAAAATTTAATATATATAATTTTAATTTTAATAGATATATATATACATAACATATTTAATTTTAATAGATATAATGAAAGTAAAAGAAATATATAATAAAAAAAATAGATAATAAAAATAGATATAAAAATAGATATAATAGAGAAAACAAAATGACACACGCTTTTATTAGCATACCTAAACCGCTCTCACTGTTACGTCATTGATATCGCTTTGTATTTTCGTCGTTGAAATGAAATTGATACATGCATCACATTCTTGAAATAAACACATTTATCGTTATGCCATCATCTGTTCTTTCATTCTTCTAACATTATTAAATTTAATTATTATCGATTATTTTAATTAAAATGTATTGGTTAATTGATATTTAACTTCTAAAGATGTCCAAATATTACATTGCCATGGGTAATACACAATCGTATCATATATTCTAATGCGAAGAAATCGTGTGTGTGTGGGGGGGGGGGGGGGAGGTATGCAAATTTTATCTTAAAAACGGTTCTAGCGATTTTGACGGAATTTTGTATCCTACCGTTTTGGGGCACGAGAAGACCATTGGGCTGGGTCAAATGTTCGAGAACTTTCGATTAGTGGGTCATTTTGGGTCAGGGTCAAGCTAATTGTATATAAAACCCCGTTCAAACGGTTTTGACTAAATTTTGTATCCTACGAGTTTCGAGCACGAGAAAATCATTGGGCTTGGTCACATGCTTGAGAAATTTTGATTAGTGGGTCATTTTTGGGTCACTGTGGGTCAAGCTAATTCCATTTAAAAAACGGCTCAGACTATTTAGACTAAATTTTGCATCCTATGGTTTTCGGGCACGAGAAGACTATTGGGTTAAGTCACGTGTTCGAGAAAATTCGATTAGTGGGCCATTTTGGTCATGGGTCATTATGGGTCAAGCTATTTTTATCTTAAAAACGGCTCAGGGATTTGAACTAAATTTAATATACTACAGTTTTAGGGAACGAGAAGACTATTGGGCCAGGACACATGTTCGAGAAATTTCGATTAGTGGATCATTTTGGTCATGGGTCATTATGGGTCAAGCTATTTCTATCTTAAAAACGGCTCAGGCGATTTTAATTAAATTTTGTATCCTACGGTTTTTGGGCACGAGAATCTGGTTGGGCTAGCGCACATGCTCGAGGAAATTCGATTAGTGGGTCGTATTGGTCATGGGTCATTATGGGTCAAGCTATTTTTATTTTTAAAATACTCAGAAGATTTGAACTAAATTTAGGGAACTAAATTTAGCAGTTTTAGGGAACGATAAGACTATTGGGCTACATCACATGTTCGAGAAATTTTGAATAGTGGGTCATTTTGGTTATGGGTCATTATGGGTCCAGCTATTTTTATTTTAAGAACGTCTCAGACGATTTGAACTAAATTTTGTATCCTACGGTTTTGGGGCACGAGAAAATGATTGGGCTAGGTCACATGCTCGAGGAAATTCGATTAGTGGGTCATTTTGGTCATGGGTTATTTTGGTCATGGGTCATTATGAGTCAAGCTATTTTTATCTTAAAAAGTGCTGGTGACATTAGCGAGATTTGGCGGGAAAATTGACTTTTAAGGTTACCAATGCCAAAAAGCTTGGCGCCAAATGAAAAAACATCGCCAAATTTGGGGAAATTGACGACATTTTGGCGACATTTGGAGAAAAAATTGGCTTTCAGAATCTGAAGGAATTTTCTAGAAACTCCAAATAGGAGCCGAGATACATGATTCAACCAATCAGGATCCATAGAGCGTTCTCGAAAACATAATTGAACCAATAAGGTACATAGAACTTTCACAACACATGCTTGGCGCTAAATGAAAGAATGTGGCCAAACATGGGGGCAATTGGTGACATTTTGACAACATTTACCTAAAAAGTTGGCTTTCAGAATCTGAAGGAATTTTCTAGAAATTCCCAATAGGAGCCAAGATACATGATTCATCCAATCAGAGTCCGTAGAGAGTTCTCGAAAACAGAATTCAACCAATCAGGGTGTATATGATAGGGAAAATTTACTTTTAAGATTACAAATGCCAAAACACTTGCCTGGCGCCAAATGAAAAAATATCGCTCAAAGCTAATTTTGACCGAGCTTGCTCGGTCTTCCCTGCTCATACAATTCTAAAACTCTAGATCAGCAGAAATTCTAGAAATTCTTCGCTTGCTAGAAAAATACAAAAAGTTTTACTTGTGCGATTCACTAGTATTAACTACTAGTTCTGAAATTTAAAGCTGTTTACCACTGATGTTTCCATATGTTTTTTCTCTTACTTAAAAATATTTTACGCAGCATTAAAACTTTAGAAATAGGAACTAAGAAATTTCAAGTTCACTAAACCAAATAAATTATAAATAATTCATATAATGTAGAAGTTAATGTTTCAAATCTTTTATGTATAAGATTCCCGCAAGGATTTGATGTATATGGAAGAGTTTGTAAAATGTTACAAGTATCGCAGAATAAGGATTTACTTTACTGAAACAAAGATATACTAAAGTTTCTACAATAGTGATATAATACACTGATTACTTACGTAAATATTTTTTCTGCATTTGCCTATAGACATTCAAGTAAAATATTATTTTTGTTAACATTTTCCTAACATGTTGGATTTTTAAAGAACTTTTTCAAAATTTAGACTTTTTGATAAATAGTCAACTAACTTTCAACTCAAAGAAACTAAAGATAAATGCTTTTTAAAATGAATAAGTTAAGATTTCTCATTTTTACTTAAACGATTCGCATAATAAATTAATACCTATGACAGAAAAAGAATTTGCAAAAGGTTACAAACTTTAGATAATACTGGATTATTTTACATAAATTATAAGTCACTACATCTGCATAATAGAGATATAATGAATTGATCACTTGCTTGAAAAATTTATTTTCCGTTTGCGTGCTACATCTGCATCAGTTAGGAGTTCTGAAATTTAAAATAATTTGTTACAGATGTTTGCATGTTTTAATGCTTACAATTGATGGGTAACATATTTGCGTGATTAGCATGGTATATGACAGTCAGCAGGTTTGATGTTTTATAAAATTCACGTAAGAAATTAATGTGTAGATAAAAAAACATGCGAAATGCTGCAACTTTGGATAATAAAGACTTATTGTACTCAAACCACATATCACTTAATTTTACACAATAGAGATACGGTGAATTGATGTGTATGCGTGCAAAATTTATTATCCGTTTGCGTGCTATACCTGCATTAATTAGTATTTCTGAAATTTAAAATAGTTTTTTACAGACATTACATATGTTGCATGTCTTGTAAAACTTCATAGACCAACATACTATCAAGTTATATATATTACAAGACATCCGACTGTTGAAACAGTAAATCACTTTATCACTTATTCACTTAAATTAACCACTATTATTTTAGAAAATAAATATATATATATATATATATATATAATTTATTAATAGCTAGTAGGATTTGGTCAGTAATTTGTTTATGGTAAATAAGGTAAATAAAACTGTCTCACATTATTTTTCAATATTACATTGTAGTTTTAAGAGTTAAGATCATTTTTGAGATTTTATTAATATATGGAATCTGAGCTATATTAAAAGCTTTAATAGTGGTACATTAATCACAAAAATCTGTCGTATTTTCAAAAAATAAAACTTTTTTTTCAGCGATGCAATATGTGAATTTCCTCCTTATATGATGTGAAATTAATTATCAAAGTAATGGTCATAACGATATAGCTGTTTAATTAATATATGTGTTCTGTCGCGGAAGTACGGTTTTGGCTCCACCTAGTGAGCGTTGTATCACAGCTCCACCTAGGAGCATTTTGTAAAACAATTCAGTTAAGCTGTGAGTCACAAAAGCACTCGCACCAACTCTAAACACGCCCAGTTCACGCGGCGATATTACTTATAAAAAATGCAGTTCGATTTAATAATTTGTGTGTGTGAACGTCTACTGTCATGTTATAAGTTAATAAAAGGTTAAAAAGACAATCTCAACTCTCTACAGTCCACTCAGAACGACCATTTTGTGGTCCGAAGAACGCCGGAGTGCTGCTATGGATAAACTCAATCGTTCGAAAGGCGCCGTCAAGGCCGCAATAACTAAACTAAAACAATTTATCCAAGATAATTTAGATTCTAAGGCCACTAATGTGAGCCAACTCCAAGTGAAATTAAAGAAAATTGAAAGACTGCAAAATAAATTAGAAGATGTCAGGGAACAGTACTATGAGTTACCTGAAATAACAACCTCAATTAAAGGAAATTGAGCAGGATTTAGATGATGCAAGTGACCGATTAGAGCATTTGGAGGTGAGTGTAAAACTTTTATTAACCTCCTTTGATGATAAATCTAATAATATTCATATTAATGAAAACAAAACAAAAGTACGCTTACCAGAAATTCCATTGCCTTCATTCGGAGGTGCATACTGTGATTTAGCAAATTTCAAAAATCAATTTACGAATTTGATCATTAATAATGATCATTTAGATGATAATCAAAGGCTATTTTATTTAAAAGCCTCTTTAAAAAATGATGCTAAACAATTAGAATCTCCCGATGATGATTTCAATTCGTTATTTCAAGCCCTCATTCATAGATATGAAAATAAACGACTTTTAGTCGTCTCCCATATTTCTTCAATTTTAAATTATGAAAAAATCCAGTATGAATCTCCTAAAGAATTACGAAATTTTTTAGATTGTATTAATAAGCACATCAGAGCCTTAAAAATAATGGAATATGAGCAAAATAGCTTATCAGAATGTGTATTCATGAATATAATTTTACAAAAAATAGATAAAGAAAGTCAAAAACAATTTGAACTTTCTCTCGAAAATACACAGGTACCAAACTTCGATTATTTAATGTCATTTCTGGAAAAAAGATGTATTATGTTAGACAATGTTTCTCGGTCTCATGGCGCCAACCAAGTGAATTCGAAACAGATAAAAAATAATTACGCAGTAAATAAATCAAGGTCATTTTTCATCAGTGACAATAAAAATAAAGTAAAGCCTTGCATTTTATGTAAACACTACCATACGTTATTTAAATGCATCGCATTTCAAAATATGAGTGTTCCTAATAGAAAAAACTTTGTAAGCAAAAATAAATTATGTATAAACTGCTTGAGATTACATAATAGCGAATGCAATTCTAAATTCTCATGTAAAAAATGTTCCTCTCGACATAATAGCCTACTTTGCGAAAATGTGAATAAGTTTTCAGAAGCTCAAATGAATAAACCCTCAGAATCGATAAAAGAAAAACAATTAATTATGTCAGATTCCGAAAGTAAGGATAAGGTCTCTTCTTTATTAGGCAATAATCTTTTAGCTAATGACTCAAAGAATTGTACGTTATTAAATACTGAAATTATTTTAATAAAGGATTCGCGTGGAAATAAAATTAAATTACGAAGTGTAATCGATAGTGGATCAACAGTAAATATCTTATCGGATAGTGCTTGCAAGAAATTGAATTTAAAACCAAAACCTTTTAAAGGTAGTGTTTCCGGTATTAACGGTTCATATCAACAAGTGAATCGAATCGTAAATACGGATATATTCAATCAAAATGAAACATTTTCAAGAAATATAGACCTGGTTGTGTTGCAAAAAATAACAAATCATATTCCGATCATGGAATTAGACATTTCAAATTTATGCAACCCTAAGTACATAGAATTAACTGACAGCAATTTTAATGTTCCAGATCAAGTTGATGTTCTAATTGGTAGCGAATTATTTTTTGATATTTTAAAAGTGGATAAAATTCGGCTCTCAGAGGGAAAGTGTATTTTACAAAATACAGAATTCGGATATTTAGTGACAGGCACACTTCCACCCATTAGTAATCGATCATTTTGTTGTCTCTTAACTGAAGATAGTTTGGACAATACTCTTAAGAAATTCTTTGAAATTGAATCCTTACCTGGAGACAATGACGAATTTGTGAAGGGTGAAGAAGAAACATTTTGTGAGGAGCATTTTAGAAGCACATATAAACGCGATCATACCGGTAGATTCATAGTGCAGCTACCAATGAAAGAAAATGCTGAATCAGTTTTAGGGTCATCTAAAGAAATTGCAGTTAGAAGATTAAATAATTTATGGGCTAAATTAGATAAAAATAAAACAATGGCTAATTTATATAGAGATTTCATGGAAGAATATGAATTTTTGGGGCATATGACTGAAATTAAAGGTGAAAACACCAATGGGGTATCGTACTTCATTCCACACCATGCTGTCTATAAACCAGAAAAAACCTCCACTCCCCTACGCGTGATTTTTAATGCTAGTTCAAATACATCTAGCGGGTATTCCGTTAACTCTATTTTATTAAATGGTGGAACAGTCCAGCAAGATTTGTTTTCCATTATAACTAAATTCCGCACAAACAAATATGCATTTTGTGCAGAAATTAAGAAAATGTACAGACAAATACTGATCGATCCATTGCAGAGAAATTTACAAAAAATTGTTTGGAAGTCTAATAAGGATGCACCAATTAAAATATTTCAATTAAATACGGTAACATATGGCACAGTTAGTGCCCGTTCTTAGCTACACGTACATTAAAAGCGCTTGCTGACGAAGAAAGAAAGTATTTTCCCAAAGCTGCAAAGGTGATGTATAATGATATGTATGTTGACGATTGCTTGTCAGGGGCGGGTTCCTTGCAAGATGCACAAGAGTTACAATCTCAATTGATTCTGATTTTAGAAAAAGGTGGTATGGAACTACACAAATGGGTATCTAATCACCCTGAGTTGTTACAAGACACCGCTATTTCAGAATACGCATTTGAAGATCCCTCGCAGCAGATTTCTGTAAAAACATTAGGAATGTTATGAAAGCCCCAATCGGATCATTTTTCCTTTAAAATTACTGTCATCCCTAAAGATAATTACTCCAAGAGAGAAGTATTGGCCGAAATCGCCAAAATTTATGACCCATTAGGCATGGTTGGCCCGATTGTCACTAAAGCAAAGATTTTTATGCAACAGCTATGGGAACAAAAGCTTGATTGGAATCAACCACTGCCTCCCAACTCTCTTCGAGAATGGAACAATTTTTTAATTAAATTACAAGACATAAATAATCTTGTCATTTCTCGGTATGTTCTGTCGGACAATATCGCAAAATTAGAACTTCATGGTTTCTGTGACGCATCAGTGAAAGCCTATGGAGCTGCTGTTTATTTACGATGCATCTCCACGACTGGACAGTTCAGTTCAAATCTTCTATGCAGCAAGTCTCGAGTGGCTCCCCTAAAGCCAATGACTATACCAAGATTAGAGCTCTCAGCAGCTCTACTATTGACGAAACTAGTTAAAAAATTAGTTCCGACCTTACAGTTGGACTTTGAAAGGGTGTGGCTTTGGACTGATTCTTCCATTGTACTTTTTTGGCTCAATACTTCACCACACAAATTAAAAACTTTCGTAGCCAACAGAGTGACTATGATTCAGACTCTTTCTGAAAATTATCTATGGAATCACGTATCCTCCAAGTCTAATCCGGCTGACGTGATATGCCAGAGGTGCATATGCCAAGGATCTAATAAATAATGACTTATGGTGGTTTGGACCAGAATTTCTTGAAAGAGAAATCACAGTTCCTAGACAGTGTCCCAATCCCATAGACATTGACTGTGTAAAAGAACTGAAACCAGATATCACTTTGATCACAATTTCTAAAGAAAATGACATTTTTTATGATCGTCTGTATAAATGCTCTAATGATTTTTTAAAACTAACTAGAATATGTAGTTTCATTTTCAGGTTTCTTGACAATGCTCGTAAAGTAGAAAGGAATTGCAATCACCTGACGGCGAACGAGCTTCAAAAAAGTACTCATTTTTTGGTGAAAAAGGCCCAGGAGGGTAAGTTTGCAGCGGAAATAGCTGCGTTGAGGAAAGGACACACCGTTCCTTCGTCCAGTAGCTTAAAATCATTAAATCCCTTTTTGGACGAAAGTGGCTTGCTTCGTGTAGGTGGCAGATTAATCAACTCCAATTTGCCCTTTGAAGCCAAACATCAATTGATTTTACCAAATGATCACGTACTCACTAAATTAATCTTTGAATTCTTCCACAGAAAGTACTTGCATATAGGTGCACAGGGATTAGTCCATCAAGTACGCATGCAATATTGGCCCATAAAGGTTAAAAGCATAGCAAGAAAAATTTTTCATTCCTGTGTCACGTGCTTCAAGCACAATCCCAAGACACTAGATCAATTAATGGGAGATCTCCCACAACAACGTGTAACACCAAATTCAAGTTTTTTAAATTCAGGCGTCGATTTTTGTGGTCCATTCCACATCAAATATAAGAATCAAAGAAAAGGAGTTTATTCAAAAATTTATGTGGCCATATTTATATGCATGTCTACTAAGGCAATGCACTTAGAAATAGTAAGCGATTTATCTGCTGCTGCATTTATCGCGGCGCTTAAAAGATTCTGCGCTAGGAGAGGCAAGATAAGTACACTAACCTCAGATAATGCCACTAACTTTAAAGGTGCGTCAACAGAATTAGATAAGTTTAAAAAATCGCTAAAAACTCCCAGCGAGGAATTATCTAATTTTTTAGCCCAGGAATTCATAACATGGAAATTTATTCCCCCGCGTTCCCCTAACTTTGGCGGACTCTGGGAAGCAGGCGTTAAGTCCTTCAAACATCACTTGCTCAGGGCCGTAGGTAATAATAAAATTACTCTTGAGGACTTCGAAACTCTTATCATACAAATCGAAGGAATTCTAAATTCCCGGCCTTTATTTCCACTTTCAGATGACATAAATGAGTTTGAAGTGCTTACTCCAGGCCATTTTTTAATTGGCCGACCCATCACCAGTATTCCCGAGCCTACTGTTATGAATATCTCCGATAATAGATTAAATCATTGGCAACGCATTACTAAATATGTTCAATGCATTTGGAAACGTTGGTCTATTGATTACCTAAATCATTTGCAGCAGCGCGGTAAATGGCAGTTCACAAAAAATAACGTTAAAGTAGGATCCTTAGTGTTATTAAAGGAAGAAAATCTGCCACCATGTAAATGGGCACTGGCCCGGATTGTAGAAATAGTTCCCGGCAAAGACAATAAGGTGCGTGCAGTTAAAGTAAAAACTGCCACCAGTGAATTTTTACGGGGCATTTCAAAAATTTGTCTATTGCCAATTGGTGAAAATTTAATGTAAATAGCATTTATGTTGTATTGTATTTGAATATTATTAATCAATTATATAACCAATTCACTGTATATTGTTCATTTTGTATTGTAATATTATCTATAATGTATATTAATTGTATTCTAAGTTTAAATTAATTGCTGAAATATTTCATATTTCATCCCCGGGCGGCATGTTCTGTCGCAGAAGTACGGTTTTGGCTCCACCTAGTGAGCGTTGTATCACAGCTCCACCTAGGAGCATTTTGTAAAACAATTCAGTTAAGCTGTGAGTCACAAAAGCACTCGCACCAACTCTAAACACGCCCAGTTCACGCGGCGATATTACTTATAAAAAATGCAGTTCGATTTAATAATTTGTGTGTGTGAACGTCTACTGTCATGTTATATGTTAATAAAAGGTTAAAAAGACAATCTCAACTCTCTACAGTCCACTCAGAACGACTAATATGTATAGCTCCTCGTACATTTCTCACATACTCTCATGACTTCAAGATAAGTAATATATAATTCCTGTAAAAAATATATATACAATCATTCAAAAACACTTATGAACGCATATATGCAATCACACATGCGCACGTCGAAAATAGCATGCAGTCATACACAAAAAGGCACCTCTGTTTTTCATTAACATTTTCTATCATAGTTGAAAAGTGCTTATGAATACAGTTTGTCAGATATAGTTTGTCGGATATAGTTTGTCTGTCTGCCATCTGCGTCGGTCCATGCTTTAACTCAAGTAAATGTATTTGGCATGACAGGAAATTTATATATATTATTAATGTTTACTGTAGAATGATCGCTATTGAAAATGAAGTATTTAGTATTTATAACTCGTTTACAGGGACGCACAAAAAATTCCGTTGCATTATTGCCTATGGGGAAAAATCCTTGAAGATGCATTTTAATGATATTATATACTTTAAACATAATGAAAGTGATATGCGTTGCTGAGGAAGACTGAAACAGGCTTTCTAAAGAAAATAGAATAATTAGCATTTATAGTTCGATTAAAGGGACGTACGAAAATTTAATTTCCATTACATTACAATCTATCGTGTAAAGTCGTTTGCGATACATTTTAATGGTATTAGGATACTTCAAACATAATTTAATTTAAAAGTATCACTGATGTTCAGTACAACATGTTTTCGATAGATTGAAGAGTGCTTAATATTTATCTTCATTCAAGAGACGCACAAAAGAATTTGGTCACAGGCCGGTCTATGATAGAGCTCATTCTATGAAAAAATGAAATTTCATAATAATATTTTGTTAGTGTTGGAAAGTGTTTCATAATCTATGCGTGATACATGATTTTTCGTGCTTCTTATATTTGTAGAGGACGCATGAATGTATCAATCCTGTAAGCATAATTGCTTTAGGATTTCTGAGAAAAGAATAATATTTTTATGATTAATACAAATTTTAAAAGAGTCATTACTATATTAAATATACATTTTATTAATCGACAGAATCTGCAGTTTTAAAAAATGAATATTTTGCCCAAAATATCTTTGATCGAACGTAATATTTGTCAAATAATATAACTTACATTACCAAATAGTCTTATTTACTGCGGGTGAAAAATACAAGAAAATAATTAAATAGTTTATTTTCGTTTTACTTTCAAGTATACTATTAAAAAATTAAACTAAAATTACAGTATTAAAACTTTCATAAGAAAATCATAAAAATACTTTTTTAAAAACATCAAGGTTTATATCAGATTGTGAATATTTTCTTTAAAACTGATACCTAAATTCTTAAAATGTTCAGTAACTTTCCATAAATAATTACATTCTGCGAACATTTTTATATATTTACAAAAAATATAATCTGTCTTTTCTTGAGTTTATTTAACATAAAGTATAGCGATAGTGCAAAACACTTTTCTATACATAACAAACTACGCGTATGTTTTAATAATTAACATACCACGTTTTAACAGCTCTAAAAATATATTCTGTTAATATTTTTATAGCATTCTTAATTTTCTCAAATATCTAATTATTTTTTACCGCGATAGAACATTAACAACATTATTTTTACTTAACAGTGATTTTAACGACTTCCATTAATTTTTTAGGTTCGACGAAAAAGTGAAAGTTTTGTAAAGATTTCTTTTTTAATTAAATTCAGCGAAAAGTTTACTATTTTTTTTTAGGAGCATGGTGTTTCTGAAATACTCTTTCTAGTTTTTGGTGCATGTTATAATTAAATGACTAAATAAAATGACTAAAATAGATTAGTAAATTTATGGAAATTATATTAAACCCATTTTAAATTAATCTAATCGCTTGAAAATAAATTTGAATTAAGTGGTGCTTCTTACCTGTATACATTCTTCTGGGAAATTTAACTTTTTTAGAAAGAGATAATTATATAACCAAAAAACATTTGAAGTTTAACTAAGTAAAAATATTAAATACATAAATTTACAATTGAATACACAAATATATCAAAGTTTCAATTCAAACACACACAATACATACATACATAAATACATTTGTACATACTTATACAAAGCCTAATTAAACAAAGGAAGTCTGTTAAAATGTCATGGCACTCCAATATTCGAATAATAAATTGTAATTTGCGAAAGGAACTGTTAATTTATGAATGTATTTGTTGTCAATGGTTTACAAATTATCAAATTGATAATTTAAACGTTTTAGAAAATGAATTTTTTCGTAGAAACTTTACTACAGTGTTGGTATTCATTAAAAATATACAAATATTCTCTAAATCTAAATCCCTAGAAAAAATCAGTAAATTAAAAAGTCAGAGTATAACTTTACATTAATGAAAATGCTGTTTCAGTGATGAACCATGTATAGACAGCGAATTAAATTGTATACATATGTAAGTATTATGTATTTAGTTCTATTACAAGCGTGTGTGTGCATACATTTTGTCAATCACAAATCATTTTATACTCGGATGTAATGTTATATTTCAAGTGAAATACAAATGAAATTTATCTGTGCTAATTTAAAAAAAAAGAAAATTCTGTACGCTAGCCAAAATATTTTTTCGAAGCCTTTGAAAAAGTTGTTTTCTTTAACATCTAAATAAAAGTTACATGCATTACAAGTAACATAATTTAATTCAGAAATGATTCTTTGCCGGAAGTCAAAAGCTATTTCTTATGGCGCCAGTGACAGTTGAAGCTTATTGTCTTTTAAACTTCTTTGTCAACTTCTGCAGATGCCGGGAAATTTTCATTTAATTCTGATTTTTTTTTTTTTTATCACATACACGATAAAGCTACTTTTGCAATTTTCTCATTGGCTAATTTTTTCTGTTATGTTTACTTCACATTTTACTTTAAACCCATATTTTTTAAAATTATATATGTATAAATATGTATAGCATGATTTATGTTACTATTATAGCGGAATAATATAAGGGTGTAAGCAAACTGTAAAAAAAATTAACTTGTAGGTTTGAAATTATTGTTCGTTAATAAAATGTTTCAATAAAATGTTTATGTTTAAAATTTCTTCCATATTAGTTAAGCATTTTAGTAGAGTTTATCTGTTTGTAAATGTATTTTATTTAGAATTATTGATTTTTCTTATATATGTATTTTTGAACTACTATAGATATAGTAATAAAAAAGTTTCTATGTGTAGTAAATTCATTTAGTGATCTGCGATTCTTGATAATTTAACGATCGAGAAAAACAGGCATCGTAGAAAATAAGAATTGAAAAGGTCATCGATTAATTCCCAAATTGTACAATCGAGATGCTCTACAACCGATTGTCTCGCCGAGTGTCTGATAATTGCAAGTTTACTTCCTGAAAAGATTTTTATTTGTCCAGAATAGTTATTCTAATTGAACACGTAAGACCATCCATTCAAAAAAATCTTAAAATTGCTTGGGCAAAAACTAATAGAGCTATGAAATCAGAGCCATTTACAAGGGAAGAAAAATGTTTGATGGGTTCATAGCGAATTTTATCTAGAAATAATATTCTCTCTTCGTATAAAAGACTTCAGATTCAACTCCAAATTTCAGTAAAATGAGCAGTTATAATGTTTCATAAGAGTACAATTGTCCAAATATTCTAAGTTAAAATAGATTTTATATAGTTGTTCCCAGTATTTGCATTGTGTGATGAATACATCTTAACAT
Organism: Maratus michaelseni; assembly: GCA_963931845.1. Classification (NCBI taxonomy): domain Eukaryota; kingdom Metazoa; phylum Arthropoda; class Arachnida; order Araneae; family Salticidae; genus Maratus; species Maratus michaelseni. The sequence goes on along the minus strand of OZ007590.1, from coordinate 105,941,931 downwards.
TGTAATATACATCTTTTATAAAAGATTTTAAAAAGATCAGACTAACCCCTGAAAGGTATTGCAGAGAACATAGATTTAGCAATAACTTCAGATAAGTAATGAAAATGAGATGCTAACTTTAATTGATTAAATAATGGTACAAGTTCAAATAATTAAAATGAGCAAATTAAATGATAGAAATACAAAATACCATACATAAATCCATATACGCTGTACTAAAAAAATAGGGAAACAAACAAACAGAGAAAATTATGCAAGACAGCCATGAACGGGTATACAATTGACAAATACTTTACACATACATTAAAAGTATACATACATTAAATATAATACAGAAAATAACACACTAAAACACCATGTATAGGAATTTTAACTGTTTAAAATGATGTCACGAGCATGAAAAGACGCTCTGCTCAAATTTCAGTACCTGTAAATGAAAAACAAATGTATTGATTGAAGAGAATGAAAGATTTATACGGTGTATATTTCACTCGAACAAATAAGTGTGTTGCACATCGGGTTCAATGAATGGGATGAGGTTGTCGATAAGAATTTGGGGAAATCTGTTCCACTCTTTGAAAAGTGTCATCTCTTGAATGATAGCTAAACTTATTGAATTTGGATTTAAAAATTTTCCGGTGGCATCTTCTGTCATCGGGTGTGTTACCATGCCGGTCAGTAATTGAAGGAAGGGACTTCCAATTCGGACACGATCCGCCTGTTCCGCGATGTAGCGTGGTCTATATAGCAATGTCACTATAATGATCGCGTTCGATATTGCTATAATGATCTCTAGGCCGCCGCGGTCGTCTGACGTGCCCACTGGTCGATGTTTTAAACATTGAATTTAGTTTTAAATTTTTGCGTTGTCATTTTGCGTGTTTGAGTCTACTACTGTTCCGCTTAGTGCTACAAAGAAGAGGCCCTCTACTTCCGCGTGCCGCCGTAACTTCGCGGAACAAGCGGCAGGCGCCGGAATCAGAGGTCCCTCTCTTCAGAAACTGATTGCAACAGTAGTATCCCATCATGGAAGATTACCACCGGAAAAATTAAAAAGGTAATTTTAAAAAGTTTAAAGCATGGAAAAGTCACTTCGTGTGGGATGGGACGTTTAATGCGTCGGACGACCACGTCGGCATTCAGATCATTATAAGTACTCGGTATTATAAGCCCCGAAACGTCAACAAAGGCAAACGCTCTCGCTGCAATGCGTCGTTAGAGTGTGCTCTAGACATGCTCGGTCGGATTTAAGTAATTACGGGTTTGCTGGCCACTACATATGCCGAATTGTTACCGTTTCAAACATATTCCCCACATGTCTAGCTGTGTTACGCATCATCTTGCATTAAAAGACAGGCGTCGACAATGGCTGCAATGTAAGATATAAAATGACATCTGAATATCTCGTCTACATACCTTTAGGCTATTAAAGTGTCGTTAGGGTAACTTACAAGTCCGTGCGTATTTTCTCAGAAAATCATGCTTGCTAAAATACGGCAATATGAGCGATATTACGGAAGTTTCCTTGAATAAATTACTAAATAAACAATCTTCTAATGATACTTGAAAAAGTGATCTCGCCATAAACTTTCTATATTAGTGAAGTTGAAAAAAAAATACATATCAAAATTATGCCAGCACTTCCGTATGTTGGAGATCTGGGCGAGGTAGAGAAAAGCCCATTTATTTAAGATACAAAAGCCGTTTATTTGTTATTATATACAAATATAAGTAATTTATACAATGCGTGTAATCAAACGCAATTGTTTAAATTAATACAGAAATAATCATAACATTTCATCAGTTTTATTTTTATAATTGTTTATAGCATTTAGCAATAGATTTCATTTTCTTAAACCGTAAGTGCTTCGAATTTTTTAAAAAGGTGGCAAGGCCATTATAACAGGGGAAAAAACCTCAGGACTATTAGATACATTTTAGTAATTCAAGTTGGGAGGAAAGTTGCACTGTAAACATAATCTGAAATTCACGGGTATTTTTTTTTGAATTTCACAGAAAAAACCCCTTTTCACGACAAAGGTGTTAAAAAACAGAAAATTTACTCATATTTCCTGAAAACAACGAAACGCACGGAGACTAAAGGGGCCAACGGAAATGTTCTGTTATCTGCTACATATTTATTTTCAATATTTAAAAAAGTGACATATTGCTGCACAGAAAAACTAAAAATTCAACAAATTAAAATTTCGAATTTATTTAGAACAACAGTAACAACAATACCAAAATAGTTCTTTCAAAATGAAAAAAAAGTAAAAATTAATTTTCCATTAATATATATATATATATATATTTATATTTATATATTTGCAATTTATTTTTTAAAGTTATAAAAAACTATTTGCACTTAAAATGTATTCTAAACAAACAGATTAATATATATATAATAGTTAAATTAAGTGAAAAAAAATCGATTTTACTCAAAAAAGCAACAAACAAAAATAATGCTTTCGAATTAAAAAAAATAACAAATAATTTTCTCATTCTTTTAAAATTATTTGCAATTTATTTTTTTAAATTATAAAACACACTCGCACTGAAAATATATTCTGAATGAACGCATATATAAAATATATAATAGTTGAAAAAAAGCAATTTTCTCAAAAAAGCAAACATTTTTTTTATCAAATTTAATTCAAAATATAATATTTATATTTTGTATCTAACAATCAAATTAAGAATATATATAATTCCTGTTTTTTGTCCTCTGTTAATGCAAAATTTTTAAAACATCAATCATCATCTCATAGCGAAATATCCCCGCAATTAATTTAAAAATTACCAGGTTTCTAAGCCCCAAGGCCGTCATTTGAAGAAATACCGTATCATCGTTTCAAACTCTTAATCTGGCAAGAGCCTACTGGTCATACAGGTAAGACACTTGACACAAAGCACTAACGTCCCTGTTTCGAAAACAAGGTCAGCCAGAAAATATTCTCGAAGGATCTCAAATAATAAATACTCCCGTATTCAGGGCTTTACAAATTTGAAAATAATCTGGTAGCCAGGTATAAATTCTAGTCGCCTATAAACAATTTTACACCCTCTCCCCCCCCCCCTGCCCGTTATTGATTTTCAAAAAGCACAAACGTTTTTTTATGAATTAAGTGAGAAAAAATATTAACAAACATAGTTTAGAATTATTAGTTACATAGTTTAGACTAGTATATAATTAAAAAAGATAATAAAACTAAGTTTTATAAGCAAACTTATTAAAATATCTCTCTTGGGGAGAAAAAAGAAAAAAAAAAGGAAAGGAAATATTGTATAAAAATGAACTCTGAATTAACCGACATTTTCGGGAAATGCTGATTGCCGAATGCTTCAAATGTCCGAATAATTGAGTCCTACAAACTCTATATCTGATAAGAAGGCATCGATAAAATAGTGAAGACGGAAAACGATTTTTTACCTATTTAGGCTATCGAATTCAGTAAAATAATTCTGATTTTATTATTTCAAAATTTGTATTTAATGAACTCTCTTAGTTTCGCCAAATTAAAAAATAAAAGTTTAATCTTTTTTTTTATTTTTGCTTGAATATAATTTCCCATTTATTTCTTAATATTTTGTAACTTTGCATCATCTATAATGAAACTTTTTACAAGAAATTTCATTAAACATTATGACATTCGCAAAATAGCGCGAGAGTTAGTACGTAATATGCATTGTTAAAAAGAAAACAAAGGAAAAGAAAAAACTTTTTCCCGTGCTGGCATTACATAATCGGAATCAGCACCCGGCTGAAGTTTATTCTGATCCAACGATCTACAATAAGAATTTAAGAATAAATAATAAAGAAAATATGTATCTTACCATTCTGAAATGCAATCAATGTTTTTTTTTATTTCCATTTACTGCAGCTAATAATCCAAGCAATGTAATTATAAAATATTGTTGAATAACAACCCAGTACCAGACACTAGTGTCCAGTGACGCCCAACGTGTGTGGTGCACACAGGCGCTAGGCGCCAAGCATTTTAACAGGGGAAGAACTATTTAAAAAATGCATATTATTTTTATTAAAATGAATTATTCTTGAAATTTTAATTAAGTTTTATAGATTTACTTTGAATGAATTACTTACAATCACTTATATGTTATTATTCTTTAAAATGAATAGATTAATCAGTTTTAATTCTGAACACAAAAATCTGATTTGAAACTTACAAAAAAGCGTAAGCCCTTTTATTATCATTGCTTCCAAATTTTAGATGCCAAATAGGTTGGATTGACAGTATTTCTTATTGAAACTTTTCCCCTCTTCCCGCATTCTAATTACGTGACATGCTAGCCGACTGGAGCGGAAAAGAATGGCGTTTTATGTGCATGAAATGGAAAATGCTTTTTAAACTTGGCTTTTCCATTAAAAGTACCAGAGAAGAGGGAGATCACTGCGCTTACTGCCGCACGAGTAGGGATGTTGGAGAGTCAAAATGTCGTTTGCGCTCATTTTTTAGTTTATTTTTTGTAAAAAAAATAAATAAGTAAATGACAAAAAAAATCAGATTAAAAAACTTAGTTGCCAGATAAAAAAAAGTTGGTCGTCCGCATTTGTCAAGCCCTGCACGTAATAGTCCTCAGATGGCAGCCCAAGGAGTGATGTAATTTTTTTAAAACCAAGGTTATTCATAACAGAAAATTTCCCGTCCTGGAAGTGCTGCCAGTAGTATTTCTGTGATTTGAAGGAAGTGTTTCGGAGGGCGTATAGGAAAGTTACCGCTTCTTCAAACGGAGTTTTTCTTTTTTTTATCTCTCAAAACGGAAAATCTACTAACGGAATGGGAAAAGTCCGTCAATTTTGCTGCCAGTAGTTAACCGTGAATTTACGGATTTATTTTTAACATTGTGTGTTATTAGGTTTGAAGCCAGTTGCATAATTTTAAGGCGTGGCTTAATGCCAATTTAATATTATTGAACTTTTATTTGAGGCGGGTAAGGATGGGGAGGAAGGGTGCATATATTTACTTTTGAATTTAAACTGATGCCGACATGTTTATATAACTTTTGTTTGTATAATTTACCTTGTTTACAGAGCTTCACCAGAAAAAATGTAAAATACTCCTGTGGTTGTTTTCTAGGAGAAACCTTCGCAACCGTGCCCAATGCCAATTGGAGTATTATTATAACCCTCGGAGTCATTGGAGTCAATATTATAAATCTCGTACAGTTAAAACAATATTGTTGTTAGCATTACTCTTGTATGACGCCAACCTTGCTTCTATATCTGACTGCGGAATATTAGCTTTTTTTTCTTATATAAAGAGTAGTTATAACATAATTAATGGTTTCATTTTGCATACCACGTATTGGTACTTTTATGTTAGCCGAGCGCGTGTGATAAATCACCAAATATTGTTCCCATACTATATTCATATTACACTCATTTCATTTAAAGTATAAACCTTTCACTAATTTCATTTAAAATACACTAAGATATGTTGGATGAATATAAATAAAATCATACACAGAGCCACTCAAAGAACTGGATTCATGGCCACTTATGTATGCTAATTTCTCTTCAGTAGTTTACAGCGTGTTTTTACCTGATTTAAACTTTAGCTTAATATCTGGGGTGTATAAAAATCTTAAGGTCATATAAAGACAGTACAAAATAATTCAAATATATCTCTGTCTATTGGTAGAAACTGCTGAACGTGAATTTTCAACTATGTTATGTGCTTTCTTACTAAACTAAATTGCAGCATACTGTATAGAGTGTATACAAATCTATCAATTATATACAGGGTTGCACATAAGAATTGAAGTAGTTTTTTAGCTATGATCTGTAATTGCTGAAATCCGGTTGTCAAATGTGTTTTGCGTTTTCTAAAATGTTTACTTAGTTATCTTATTTAATTTATACAGCGAAGGCTTGTTAAAGTATTGAGGAACAGTTGGAAAATGTTTCATAATATATGCTTGATGCATGGTTTTACTTTCTTGTTTTCTTTCAAATAGAAAACAATCCAGATATGCTTTCCAATTTGATTAAATTGAAATATGTTCCATGGTACTTTAATTTTAGATCGTGCTTGTTTTATTTGTTCCATGTGCTCAAATCCGACTGTCTACGAAAATCTACCGCTGGTGCAAATGACGTCTGCACTAAACTTTTGTGAGTATATACTTTAATTGTACTTTTTTACCAATTTTTTTAATATAATTTCCAAACGGTTTGTAATTTATTCTTGGTAATAGGAGATTCCCGTTTCACACTCATAGGTATTATCCGTAAAAAATAGAACGAAATCCGTCAAATATTTTTTTAATGATGTTTGACGAAGTGTTTTAATATCTATAAACACTTATATACACAGTTATAGTACTTCTCTATTATCTCGTCGACCACATTTCATAACAAAAAACTATCGCCAAATAAACGGGAGAACGTTGCCATTGGATTATCAAAATAAATAAATAAATAAAATATAAGAATTTAAGGACACAATTGTTATTTTAATTAATGAAATAACTCATAAATCAGTAAAACATAATGAAAAAGACATGCAAATATCGAATTAAAAAACACTTGATGACATAACAAACACGTTATAATGCTTCTGACATCAAGTCAATGGGACAGCATTTTTTGGCGTTTAATCTTACAGTTTGGCGAGAGTTTTTTGTTATGAAAAGTGTTCGACGGGATAATAGAGAAGTACCACAATTATATACACTTATCATATTACACTCATATCATATTCATATATCACTCATATCATCATTATCATATACACTTATCATATTACATCACACTATATCATATTACACTTATATACACTATTTATATACACAACGCAGCGCCAAAGTAATACTGCGTTGTGTATTTGTCTTCGCTTCGCTCACACAATATAGAGTTAATATAGAGACAATATAGAGTAATAATAGAGTTATCAAAATTAATTTTAATAGTTAAGGTGTTTTACCATTTATAAAGTTAAAACATATCGTTAAATTCAATTAACGCAAGCAGTATACTGAATATTTCTAAATATATTTCTATAATTCTATTTACCTGCTAATTTTGTCTTTAATAAAATTGTCAAAATTTTCAAATTAAAGTACTAGTTTTGTGTGTTTAAAATTCATAATTATATTATAAATATATATAATTTATATACTTATTCTGAATATATTATAATAGTAAGTACAATAATTTCGTGCACTTATCAAGCCGACACACAGTTATTTAAAAAAAAGACACAACTGAGACGAAACTGAAATTACTTTAAATATTCATATGTTGAGAGATTTTATTGTTAATTTGAGAAGCTCAGTAAATAGATATTCGAAAACGGATTTTTTGTAAGAGTATCAAAATTGTCCTTTCGCGATATTGAGAATTTGATTAAAAAACACAAAAAAAACACTTATATATGTATAGTTTGCGAAAAATTTGTTTCGAGGAAAATGCATTTTCACTACATTAGTATGTTATTTTCATTACTTACCTTTGCAAGATTTGTGAAAATGCATTTACTATCAAGTGTATGGCAATATATATTTATACATTTTTTTAACGATAAACTTTAAAACGAAACTGAAAAATTTCAATTTTTCTCTTTAGTAATTTATTCTTCATTTGTAATTTATCTTTATATGTAATTTATCTCTTTTGTAATTTATGCTTCATTTGTAATTTATCTGTATTTGTAATTTATCTCTTTAGTAATTTATTCGTCATTTGTAATTTATCTTTATTTGTAATTTATCAAAGAACACCATCCCCTTAAACATTGTAGCACCCGAGTAGAACTAAGTATGACATAGCTTAATATAACTTTATACTATTTCTAAGAAAATCCATTTTTTTTCTTTGGAAATTCCCTTTCGTGTATACGTATATTTTAAAACAAAAACTTCCTTAAAACAATACTGAAAAGTATTGGCGAGAAGAGTTAAATCCAGTAGGATGAAAGATAAACATTATGAAAGCTGATTTTCTTGCTACCATCTGAGTAAAAATAAAAAATAAAGAATACATTTTAATTTAATTCGAAAAGACTTTTTTCAGGAATTTGGCAACTATTACTTTCGGGACAATGGCAGTTGGATCTTTTTAAGTTACTGATTTCTGTATCAGCTTCTATACACTGGTAGATGTTTTACGCTGAAATTGTCTTGATTTATGTCGAGGAAAACGTTAATGTGCTTCCTTTTTTGAAGTTTCAGCGATAATTTAAAACATGATGTCGATAAATTCATTCTATACATAGATTTCGTAATGAAGTATTTAAATGATTTTTTCAATGTACTTAATATTACTTAAATTTCTGTTATCCTTTAAGTATTATTTATGGTTAATTTAGTTTCAACTTAATGTATTTTTCTTTTGTAAATTTAATTTACAATAAAATTTGAAGTACGAAAAAAGTCTTGCAAATTAACTTAAAGTCAGAAATATTAGCTCTACAGAGATTATTGTGCATATAGCTCAAACTTTCATCCCGTCGGGGTGGATCAATTGAGTACCAAGTGTACTTGGGTACTAAAAACTGGGCGCCGCGCCGCCAGTCTGACTGACGACTTGCTAAATAAAGTGAATTCCCGTTAGTGAAGACTTCCAATGGAGGCGATTTTCCGTAGCCTAATTAAAAAAAAAAAAAAAAAAAAAAAAAAAAAAAAAACTAAAACCGAAATTAAAATCGAAAAAATACAAAATAAAAACGTTAGAGATCGATCTCACGTATCCTATGAACAAAAATAACTCTTAAAAATATTAAAAAGCAAGTAATAAATTTGAAAAGTACGCTCCCATAGGTTTAACATTAGCTTGATAAGGGTGTTTCACAAAGGACCCCTAAATTAAAAAATTAATAACTCGAAAATGGTGATAGGTAAAAATAGGAAACCAGTGGTATGTTTATTAAAAAATTCGTAAGAATCTTATACATAAAACTAAAAAAAATAGTTAAAAATTGCGCCGATAGATGGCGCTGCGATAAATAGGTGTATCACATTAAAAGTGATTCAAAATGTGCACCTTTTACACAACAGACATGTCGCAAACGAAGAATGAAATTGTCAGTGACTCTCTGCTATATGTCACCGGCCTGTCTGTTAATTTTTTTTGAAAAACTCACGAATTGTTTTCCCATCTGGGCCTTTTGCGACTTGAAATCGCTTTTGAAAACTTCTCCTTGTGGCAGTAAGACTCAATTAGGAATCTCAAGTAGGATTTAATCGATGGTACTCCAACACCATAAACACACGTTCCTCCACGATATATACATCACTTTCGGAATTATTTTCACTATACGCTACCCGTAAGGCATGGTGACGTCACGGCGACGTCAATGTGAAGTCACACTGTTACTTTGTGACCGTCGTCGTGACGTCACGTGACGTCGATGTGAAGTCACTGTGACCTAAATGTGAAGTCGTTATGGCCGTTTTCAAGGCTTTTTGTGACCTCACAATGTGACTACTTTGTGAAGTCACCGTGCGACTTCAATGTGAAAAGTGTGACGAATCTGCATCGGATAGGGTGACCAAATTTTCCCCGAATCCGATCCGGATTGTTCGGATCGACATTTTTTTTGCTAGACGTTTGTGACATTTGTGACGATTCTGCATCGGATTGGGTGACCAGATTTTACCCGAATCCGACTCGTAAAGTTCAGATATATATATATATATATATATATATATATATATATATATATTTGGCTGCAGGTTTGTGACAATTGTGACGATTCTTCATCGGGTCGAATGACCATATTTTACCGATATTCGATGAGGAAAATTACGGATCGGTTATTTTTTTTTATTCTCTTTCTTTTCTTTTCTTTTTTTTCTACAGGTTTGAAAGAATATTCTATTTTTTCTTTAGATCAAGTTATTATTTTATTCTAGTTTTTCAGATTAATCCAAACCCGAGCTGCAATAATAAAATCTCAACCCGAAATCAACCCGAAGCCGAAAAAAAATTACAATCAATTTAACCCAAACAGAATAACAACAACAACAACAACAACAATTATCGCTATTCTTACTCGGCTCAAGCTGAACGCCATGTCGGGTGCGGGTAAAATCGGAATAACCAACCCGATGCAGGACTTAAGTCGGGATTTTAAATTATTTATTTTATTTTATTCTGTCTATTTAGTTAAAGTTTTGCTTGGGCTCCGATTCTTATATGAATACCCTATCAGGTCGGGTAACGCGATTTTGAGACGATTTTATTAAAATCCTGCAATCGAGTGAGACAACCCGATTTCAAACGAACCCAAATCATTACCATTGGTTACACATTAAATAGAAAAAGGTGGATTTGCAGATTTTCAAATTTATTATATAAAAGTGGTGAAATATATTAAAATTCTGTTGTTCTATAATATAAATGCAACATTTTTTGCATTTTCAGCTCGGTATTTAAAAATTTTAGAGAAATGTTTTTAAATAAAGCAAATAAGTACTATGTGATTTTGCTATAAATGGGAAACGGTACTTTTCAATATTATTTTTAAATTTAAGAATTTTGATAACAATTGTTATTGCAGTATATTTTAATAGTCAGTTAAAAGCACATTTTGAAAAAAAAACTATACATTTATTTAAAATGTTTACAAAATGAAAATAAATTAATGCTTTAAATACCTGCTATTTTTACAAGTATTGACATTTTTTAAATTTATTTACTTTACTTATTATTATTATTATTATATTTTTTTACAGTTACTAAAATATGTTATAGAACACTGTGCATGGATTTTTATTTCAATTAATATTAAATTTTATATAAATTTATTATTATTCTATATTGTGAGGAACTATGGAATTTAATTCTTCTTCATGTGATTTCATATATAGAAAACAAAAAAATCTGTAATACTAATTCCATGCAATGTTTTATTACATACATAATAAAGAATGTGTATAAAAAATAATAAACTGAAATACTAAAGGAAGTAAAGAACTTAAAAAATATAAGAATGAACAAAAAATCTATATTGAGAAAAAGTCATTTATATAGTTTTCATGAGTGAAAAACCCTTGAATGGCAATCGTGTATGTATTAAAAATACAGTTTTGACATTTTAAACCACGTGTATAAAAAGTTTAGATCGTAATAATAAAGTGAGATAATAATAAAATAATCGATATTTTGACTGTGATAAGGTTTTTAACCCTTGAAATTTTAAAGGGTATTTTTTATTAACTATTTCAATAGTTTTTAAACAGTATATTATATATTTAACTAGTGAAAATGTTCGAACAATGTATTCTCCCATAATATTCACATCGGGGTCCAGGTTTTAAATCATATTTAAAAGAAAAATAACTGTATGTTTTAATTTATTAAGAAAGATTTTTGAAAAATATTTCATAAAAGTTGCTATTTTTGAAACAGAAAACCAAAAATTTAACTTATAGATCAAAATACGTTATCATACATGGAACCTTTATTTTATAACTATATTTTAACCCTTTGTGACTCAACAACATCGGTCTGAAAAATATTTACTCTGATGTTAGAATACATCATTTTAAGCAAGTAAAAAAAAAATTAAATCATAAAAATAAAAATTTTTTACTAAAAGATACTTTTTCATATTTACAATAAACAGAAAATTATATAGTTTCTTCTCATAAATATTGTTAAATTTAAAATACAAAATTGTAAAGTGTACGAACTTACCTTTGTAAAAAATCTATTTTTGAACATCTTCAGACTTTTAAATTCAACAAAGTTCATTTTATTAATAAAGGTATGAAACTGTTTAAATGATAAATAAAACTTTGATATTAAAAATTAACTCAGTATCTTCGTATGTTGAGGATTCTATAAACACTTTATATTAATTACATGCGTTGAAAGGTAGCAGTTATAAAGAAAGTCATCTTATTAACCCCGCTGAAAATAACTTTGACTTTTGGTATGTTTAGAGGTATGCAACTGCAGTAAAAAACATGCTTATAAAAACAATGTTTTGGTTATTAAAATATAATGTTACTAATTGATTGTCAATTATTTATGGAATTGTAATAAATGCATCGATAGTGACACATATAATTTATCATATGATGCCGATGAAAGATCTATCTGGGTCGATGTTTCGTGACTAGGCAATAATCACAATAATCTGTTGGTCATCATAAATAGAACAAGCTGATTTAAAAAAAATCTACCGTAAAAGTTTTAGAATAAAGTTTGGCCAAAATTTTAGATATAAAGTCCATTTGAAATGTAGATAATCATAGTTACATAACCCAATAAAATAATAAATTATAAACATAGTTTCAAATATTTAACCAGTTTCTAATGTGAAAAAATATATAAATTCAGATAACAACATAAAATGGAACCACACATTGGTTTATTATTATTTTTTTTACAGGATTAGGTGATAATTATAAAGAACATTTTCCTTTAATAATAATTCTGTTATAATAGTGTACAGATGTTTTGAAATTTATAACTATAAAATGACTCAGGAAATGAATTTAGTGAAAGTAATTATCTGATTAAAATCGTTGACATATTGTTACTTATTTTAACAAAATAAACATTAAATTTAATAAACTTTATTAAACTGATAAATGTTAAACGAAGTATTTAACTTTTGTAAAATACTACATGAAAGTAACTGAAAACGATATAACTTAATGCAAAGCTAACAGGGAAAATAATATTTTTCCATACCTCTTTTTCTTTGTGATCTTCAATATTCTATTTTGACGTAAAAATAGCGAAAATTTCTTGAGAAGGCAAAATTCCTCCAAATGAAGTACAGTAACATTGGCGGAAAGCAAATTTAACCACGCAAAGGAATTGTACTTTTCATGGAAAGAAAATTCGTATAAAAATTGTATTTGCGGAATCCTGTGCAGGTTTTTAATTTTAAATACGTAGAAATTATACACGCTCATAACACGCGTATTGTACAACGAACTGACTACCAAAGATTAAATACACTGTTGTGCCTCTCTTATTCTGAGGTTAAAAATGCAGACGATATTTTTGAAAAACGTTTAAAACATCTGCGCGCATTTAATAGCTGGGCAGATGATCTTTTTTCTTTTTTTTTTCTTCTTATATAGTTGATGTTAGAGTAGAAGGTTAAAAAGGCAGAATGTTTTTTTTATAGTCTCTCCAATTAAAATTTCTTATTTGAAGATTTATTTTTTATAAGCATTTTACGTTTTTTTACGATTAGTTTCACAATAATAATACTTGTATAGTTTTTTTTGTAAGTTGTAAAAAAATATCAATATTTATGACGTATCAAATAAAACATTGTTTAAATTTTTAAAGTACATAAAAAATATTTTAATGGCCAAGAATGCAAAATCATAAAAAAGTAAAATTTGCATAGAGCGTAATAATTGCAAAATGTGATCCTAAAAAAGTAAAAGGTTGGGGGGGGGGGCATTTTCCCTTTTTCAAAATTTCCTTTTTTCTTTATTAATGTCTTGTAGAAGAAACAGCTTGCAAAATAACAATATTTTTTTAAAGAAATTTGTGGTAAATGAAAAACGAAGACGTGAATAATTATTTAAATCATACATTTTGCATAATTTTTTTAAATTTCATTTTATATTCGGAAAATGTTAAATTTATTTACAAAGTATGAAACAAACAGCAAAATATATATTGGAAGAGGTACTCAATCTACTTAAACACTAAAGAAAAAACAATTATTATCGGAAGTATACCAGTGATTTTATTATAATAAAGCATCTGTTTTTCACAATCCACCTCCCCTCACACAAACAAATCTTTAATTACCCCATCTGTATATTATTTTCAGCCGTTTCCGATATTAAGTGTAATTTACAATTGATAAAACTAGGGGAAAAAACCTGGGTTACTCTGTTTATAGAATATAGCAGACATATATATATATATATATATATATATATATGTGTGTGTGTGTGTGTGTGTGTGTGTGTGTGTGTGTGTGTGTGTGTAAATATTAATTGAAAATTCTAATAAATTCATTACCGATACTTTCGTATTAGTCGCATGTCAGGAATTAATAGTCGAAGATATCGTCCAATACACTTATTATTATTATTATTACTATTATTCTAATAGTTTCAGCAGAAGTAACATGATTTCATGTCTATTAAATTTGTGTTTTAAAAAATATGAATTTATGTTTTTTAAATGAAATTTTTAATTTTGATGTTGAATATTAGTCGGAAACAAACGCTGAAATTTGGGAAATTATTATTGTAACAATTGTTATTGAAATGGAAGTGTTTTAATATGTTTTAATCGGAATGCACGCAATAGAAATATTTTTAAAAAGAAGATTTAAAATTATTTTTAAAACAACAAATAATAGTAAATTGAGGTACAGTTTTGAAACATATTGCATTTGAAAGAGCATTTTTTTTCCTATTCGACGGTTAAAAATTAAAATTGTGCAATATTTAGAAGTTAAAAAAATCACTGTAAAAGCGAAATTTACTGTTCAGTTGTTGCCGCTATTAACATGACGTCATTGTTACTCTTGGATAGCTTGCGCTCTATAATATAGATTGTTGTTCTCAGTTTTACAAAACTTGTTAATTAATATGAAAAGCAAATGAGAAACTGCCTTAATTTTAAAAAAAATTGTTCATGGAGTACATGCCGCATTATGTTTGTATTATAATTTATAATTGCATATTGATTGAAATTTACCTATTTATAAAGCATTTTGCTGTAGGTCAGTAAATAAATTAATCAATGTAGGTTAATTTTCCAGGGATCATAAAAATCAGTCAGAATCAGACCCTTTAAGTGCATTAAAGCATTCCTGAATAATATATATTTCTCATCATTTTAAAATATATTAAAATGTACCGACGTAATTCACATTTTGGTCAAACTGTGACTTCACAACATGGGGGTATTTTGATAACACAGGTGACGTAGTGTCTGTGATTTGCAGTAACGTCACAGTGACATCACAAAAATTTAAAAAATTGTCAGAAACATATTCTTTTACATTGAATAACATATTTTGTAGTGTTCTTGCAAATTTTTTAAGGTTTCCAAATAATTCACATTTTAGTCACAATGTGACGTCACTGAGTGGTTGTATTTTGGTCACAGATGTGACGTGACGTACGTGACTCACTGTGACGTCACGATGACGTCACTGTGACCATGCATGCTATGCGGGTAGTAGCGGTCAGATTAAAACGGCTAAATCTTTGAAGGCTCGTCTTTCTAATGCTTCTGAACTCTCTTTAGAAGGATTCTTAACGCTCTCAGCGCCATCTATCGGAGCAATTCTTAACAAAATTTTGAGAGTTATGTATAAGATTCTTAAGATTTTTTTATTAAACATACCACTGGTTTCATGTTTTTATCTATCACCGTTTACGGGTTATTGATTTTTAAAGTTAGTTGTCCTTTGTGAAACACCCTGTAGTTTCTTCACGCAACTAGTGTAGTGCTATTAGCAGTAAATTATCTGATTTCAAAAATATTTTTTTGCACTTCTTAACAATGTCATAGGCAACTTTTTCATGCTATAGCGAATAGAAATTTAATTTTTTTCATACCACCCTAACATATATATATATATATATATATATATATATATATATATATATATATATATATATATATATATATATATATATATATATAACCAGAGTTGCCAAGTCTCCGGCTTTTTGGACACCAGTATTTTATTACAGAAAGTGTTGTTTTATGTAATCGGAACATTCTGCAATTTCAAAGAGTTGGGTTGGGTTGATTATTGACGGCCAATTATCGACACTAGGGATATAGGCCCAGGGGGAGTGCCCTTCGTGGGGGTCTTTCTAAAGGAACCTATTCCGTATTTACGCATGGAGAAAATCCACGGCTCGAAAGAAAACCACGAAAACTCCGAGCGATTAGGCCGACGGGCGCGATTGGGATCGAACCCAGCACCTCCCGTCTACCAGCTTCGAGAGCACAACCTCTCAGCCACTGGTGGGGCGCAATTTCAAAGAACACATTTTCTCAAAGATGGTGTGCAAAAAGCCGGAGACTTGGCAAGTCAGTATAAACTGCGATGCAATTACACATTTTGCAATCGACTTTGTTTCGATTTTTTATATGCATATTGGTTTAGTTATATTTTTATTTTCATTTATTCATAGTAAATGTATTCATATTCATTAATAATTTTACGATTACTTGTATTGAAATTCTAGCCCACTCTGGACAATATCATATTAGCTTCTAATACATAGTTTATTTTCTTAAATGAGAATACAATGCTTGTATTCATTTTTAATTTTAATTTTTAATTTTACCCTCTCTCCTTCTATTATGAGTATTTAATTTTTTTTAAAAGTTTGTAGACACATTAAATGTAACTAAATAATTTCAAAATTTAAATATTAATATTAATTCTTTACCAACTTTATTTTATACAATTTTTTTATTAATTATAAATTAACGTAAGATATGATGCAATGTTGTCACAGTAATATAAATGGTGATATGTCATCGCTAGGTACAAATATTTATGTGATACATTAATCAATAATCATCAGTTTCATTAATTTTTTAATTTTATTTTTTTAATACATCTTTTATTCATTATTCTAATACAATAAATTTATTATCTTAATTTTTTTCAATTATCTGTCTTAAGACAGTATTTATTTTAAAACATCATCCAATAATGTAATAAATTATTACATAATTGTATATATTTACAAATAGACGGCAGCACCTGATCGATATATTCTTTTTAATTTATGGTGGAGTTCAATTTTAAATTTTCAATATGGGTGCTGGCTTTATATATTGGGGTATGTGCTTGGCTATGCATCTTGTTCCTTGATCCTTGGTCCATCATTTTTTAAATATTTTTTTTTCTTTTTTTTTTTGGAAACATATGCTTAAAACTCCAATGCTTGTAATGTAAGCTGTCTCAAGTTTGGATTTTGCTTTTAAATATGGTCATTTCATGTTTTTATTATTTTTCCCTCTATCCTTTTAGGTAGTTTTCAATACAAAAACGTCCTTCCGGCCTGTACCGGGAGGAAAAGGTAGCTTTCCTATATCTTCGCTTTAAAATTTGAACTAATGTTACACGAACACAGCAAGTTAAAATGCAAAGAAAACGTTTACAAAAGATTCGTTAATACTGAATTTGAATAAGAAATTCGCCAAATTATTCAGCTATAGCAAAGTTGGCTTCATTTATGAGGACTTATTTTGGTCGCCAAATTTGGCGATATTTCGCCAAATGTCACCAAGTTTAGCGAGAATTTGGCACTAACGGATATGAATATATAGTTTTATGCGTATGATTTGGAAAATTATTACAACAATGAAATTTTTTGTAATGTGCTGTCTTGTTTCAAAATGTCAGCCACCCTAGAATTTCAAACTGCTCTATCTCAGCCGTTTTTTAAGATAGAGGTAAACCAAAAAATGCTCTGGAATCCTCGTATCAAGGCCTAACACTTAATTAAAAAATAAATTTGAATTTTTAATTTTTATGTATATTTATTTTAGTTTTAAATTTTAAAAGGGCCGCCATCTTGAAACAAAATGGCGGACCAAGCTGGCCAACGAACTCGGTCGAGACAGTGGTGAGCTTAATACACACAATTAGTTTCATCAAAATTGATTTATAAATACGAGCGTTATCGTATGACATAGGTCAGATATATATATATATATATATATAATTATAATATCTATGAATTTCAAAAACATATCAAGTTCTAATATCATTCTACTAAAATCTACTAAGAGATAATTAATGATATTGTGTAATCAGAATACCACATAGCTAATAATTAACTTGTGCAATCATAAAATTACCATAGCATGTGCTTCAATGGTAATTAGCCAAATTTACTCATTATATATATATATATATATATATAAATCAACATTTGAACGGAGGGTGGTTTTGGGGTCTGGGGGTCATGATCGGTGAAAATATATAAAAATTTTCCGGAACTGCTTTCCTCCGAACGGCTGCAATATGTAACTTTATACTTTTTTGTATTGAAAGCTACCTAAAAGTATAAAGCTACCTATTGCAGCCGTTCGGAGGAAAGCAGTTCCGGAAAATTTCGATATATTTTCACCAATCATGACCCCCAGACCCCAAAAATACCCTCGGTTCAAATGTTGATATATATATATATATATATATATATATATATATCAACATGATACACATATATATAACTTGACAATCATATAGCTTCTACACTATATATATCAAAATGATGAGCTTGCGTGCACGTAGTCTGGATCTTAATCCTATGGAGAACATTTAGGGAAGCTGGCACGAAAAGTGCATCAAAATAGGCTCCGACTTTTTTTTCCATCAAGGAGCTTGAAACAGCACATGAACAAAAATGATATAGACTGTCCCCAGAATTTAATCAAAATGCAATTCTTTCAATGGAAAATAGCATTTTTAAAGTAATTATGAATAATGGAAACACTAGCAAATATTAGAAATTGTAAGTATGTTGTGAAACTTTAAAATTTATCCATAAATTGTTTTAGTGTCTAAAAATATGGGAGACTCTGTTTCGTGATTTATTAAAATAAATAATAAAGCTTTAATTTTTTAAATAAATTAACCATACGCGTTATTCTTACTTTTTCTGTGTGAACGGGATTCCCCGTTTGTGTCTAAACTATTGGGACTGGCTATGAAGGAGATAATCATTTGAAATATATTTTTAAAATGTATATACAATTTTTATTTAGTGATATTCAGATATAAATAACATTATACACGTGGTACAGGCGAAGAATTTTTATAAATGCATAACGAACCCAAATAGGAATTTGAGAAGCATGATTTGAATTTCCGAGTAGTTTCAGCTAAGCTTTCATTCTTAGAATAAATTATGATTGCCTCAAAAAATTCTAGGTTTCTGTACACACGCAGACGATGAAAGAGACACGCCGCGATATTTCCACCCATCTTGTCTTTCATATGATCAAGATAGGCATGTGTGTTTCCAGCAATTGTTGAACTACCATGTAATAAAAGTAGGCAACCGACATCAGTGGAGTGCAAAAGCCTGTCTCATTCTTTGGCAGCGGTTCTATTGTTTATTTTACCGCAGTTATAAGAATTAAAAAGACGTATTTGTACAAATTACCAAGGCAAAAATGTTTTTATAATATCTAGTGAACACAATGTCTCGAGAAATTGTAAATTCTCGTGTGATATAGTCAGAAGTAAGCATATCAGTTTTCATAAAAAAACATTAAATTTAAATTGTTCCATCAAGTAAATATATGCACATTTTATTAAAATAATTCAAAGTTACAACAGATAAAAAAAAATACGTTTTAGGATTTCATCTACAAATTTTCTTATTAGTCAATTAGTGACTTACATAAGTCGGAAGGTGCTAAAATTCGTGAGTGTGATGGGTCGGAGTGGACATCGCAAGATTGAAATGCTAGAAATTTAAGGCTTTTTCTTGTACCAAATGAGATTTCGTAAAACTGTCTCTTTAATGCGTCTCGATATCATTTAACGCAAAGCACAATAAGTGTTTCATTAATATTCTCTGCGCATTGTTCAGAAACACCATACATACGCATGTGTAAATGAACACAACATTTCATTCGAAGTGGAAACATTTTTAAAAATATTTCGCTACATTGAACCATTTAGAAGACTTAGTTTTTCTAAAATGAATGAAAACATTTGATTTGTAAAACATATTTTTTGAATAAATTATTATCACTTTTACTTATTATAACACTAACAAAATATTAAATAAATTTTAATGTAATTCAAAGTATCATAAGTACTATTTGGCCGGATGTTAAATGCTATTATTTTCAGATATAGCTGACAGGAGGATCTTTCTGTACTTCAGTTTTTCTTTACAACATTTATATACCCGAAGGGAATTTTCATTGAAATAAGCTACTTCGAAAATTTATACAATGAAAAGTGATAATGTGGCTTCTTAGTATTTTGGAAGTTTTGTTTCTAGACAGCTTTGTGTTATCAATCATTAAAATATTTGTCTCCTTAACAAAATATTTTTATGTTCTGTGTTTTGTAATACATGTGTCTTAGTAAAAATACGAGTATATATAATTTAAAAATAAAATGTTATTAATTTCTCAACAAATTTTTTATTTTTGATAGATATAAATTAAAACATTGATTTGTTTCCTTACAAACCAATGTGTGAAAGAACGGCTTATAAATTGTCTGAATGTGTAAATAAAATTATTTGAAGTTGTATATAAAATGTGTAAAATTTGGAAATTTTCTGTTAACATTCCATATGTATCCTGCAAACTGAAGTCGCTACTAATACTTTTGTGATATTGCAAATTTTATTCAAAATGTTTCAGATAAATTAATGTATGTACAATTGTGTGAACAATTTTGTATCGAAGCTTAGAACAACTAGTTATATTCTGCTTGCATTTAAATGTGAAACGCCAAGAATCGATTTTATTCTGTCATTGTACTGTATATACTTATATAAAAATATAATAAATTATAACACCTTGCAATAATATATTTCTTTTAAATGCTAAAAGGTGTAAACTAACAATATAACATACGGTAAAATAACGTTTATTAGAATGCTGACATGTTTCGGCTCACCCCGAGCTATTTTCAAAACAAATGAGAATATTCTGTTATTGCACAGTCTTTGAATAGCGTGTGTAACTTTTAAAAAGTATATGAAAATTAAATTAAGGTAAAGCTAAGAGAGTCTGCGCACAATTCAAAAGAATAACAATAAAAAAATCTAAATATTAATTTTTTGCTAAACTATCCATGAATAATTTTGACTTCATTTGCTTTTTACGAATTTCCATTGCTATTTTGTTGTTATGTTGTAATTTAATAGAACAGTTGTAATAAAACCAAGAAAGTTGTTTTGCGCAATCTGTCCTTACAGGGTTGGTGTGATTGCGCACATGGGTAGGAGAGATTGTTACTAATAATTACAGCAATTAAATTGTTAACAAAAATAATTACACTTAAATGACATTGTTGTAAGGTTTTTGTGAACAAATACTAGGAGTGAATATTTCAACCTAATGATTAAAGAATCACAAAAAAGGAAATAATATAAAAAAACGATTAAAAATTTTTAATTAAATGAAAAAAATTAAAGAATCAGAAAAAGCAAGTCAAGATTACAAAATAACATTAAGTTACTTGAAAACACGTTTAACTTAAAATTAAACCTTAAAAACAGGTGTTCACTTGGTAATGTCTGTATATTTATTATTTGTACATTTTACCAATTCTTTCAGACATTATTTAAAAAAGCTTGGTTAAAAAACAGCAGAAATGATAAGGTTACTTACATAGGAATGACGAAGAGAAAAATAGAAGAAAGATTGAAAGAACATATCCGAGATATAAAACTAAATAAACAGTCAACAGCTCTTGCAAGGTTAAGCACTAAAACCGCAATAAAACTTGAAACCCTACAAATTCAGAAAATAGCAAACTACGGAAACTTACATAACGCATTAATAAGAGAATCAATAGAAATCAAAACATCCAAAGTCGCATGCAATGACATGGTACATTCGATACTTGATTGCCGCTGGAGAAAAATGTTGGAAGAGGGGGAGAGAGATATAGAGAGAATATTGAATGCCGATAGGGGGAGCTCTTCTTTGACCAGCAGTCATGTATATAAATGAGAAGAGGGTGGTTAAAGATCACAACTGATGATGCCCTAGCGGGGGGTGAAAGCGCTTTTGTGAACTGGTAGAGATTTTTATTGAAGACTGTTTTTACATTTTTTAAATGGGGGACGTTTTTAGTAAGGATTTTTAACAAAGCTTTTTTAAATAATGTCTGAAAGAATTTGTAAAATGTACAAATAATAAAATTAAACAATTTTCATTTTTAATTTTTTACGCAAATTGACCAATAAGCTGCGTAATCTCTCCTAGCAGGGAAACTAATGGGAACAATGCGCCATCTCTCCTAAGTAGCAGATGCGCAAATACTCCAATTTCGGTAGGAGAGATTGCGCGGCCTTTTATTTCCACATGGCCGTTACTAAAACGAACCGTTGATGTTTCCATTATTAGTCTAGATTAGTAGCTTATGAGAAACCGTTTAAGTTTAAAATATTTTGTACTACTGACATTGTATAGAAATTATGATGAATAGCTATGAAAATTCAAGCACTTACTTTGGGAAAACAAAACAAAACAAAACACCAATGCTTTATCTTAGATTCTCAAAACAATCAATGTGCACTTTCAAGTAGACACTCCACTACTGCTGTTGTATAACTACCTGGAGTCGCTGCGCGCTCACTCTACTCCTTCCCGCCTAACCTTTATGTGCGCAAATCTCTCCGACCGAGCCATCTCACCTGGCTTTACCTTATATCATCTAAAATAATTACTTCAAAGACCGTGCAATTATAGAATATTCTTATTTGTTTTTCAAAATGACTCGGAGTGAGCCGAAACTTGTCAACAATCTAATAAAAGTTTTTTTACTGTGTATTATGTTGTTCGTTTACATCTTTTAGCATTTAAAAGAAATATATGTATATATTTTTTAAAGTAATGTATGATGCCATTTAAAAATTTAATTTTTTTGTAATTATAATTCGAGTATTTTATTTTGTACTTTAAAAAATATTAAAAATATTACCATTTCAGATTAAGGAGAAACTCTACTTCTTTGGGTCAAAATTATTGTTTTTTTCCCCCTTGCATCCCTCTACTGTATGGATTGTTACCCTAAAGAGATTTTCTGATATATCACCTCCTTACAGCATTGTTTGCGTACTAAATATAACGCCGATCGTTGAACGCAACACTATTGTAAAATTTTAAACTTGTTTTTCCCGAAACCATGTTTTTCAAACCGGACGACCATTTTTCTCCAGATATATTGGACAGATTTCGTTCATTTAAAATACAAAGAAGCCTAATCCTTTTTTCTAGAGCTTATATTACCGAAAAGTATAACTTTCATTGATTAAATATTTTTTAGAGCTGACAAAATGTAAAAAAATTGCGAAAAAGTGACCTTTTATGTTCAAATGACCGCCATTTACTCAAAAATAAACTTTTAAAACTATATATGGTATCCGCTCAAGAGAATCTAATGCCCTTTTATAACATTGTGACCGAATTTGTTTGAGATGATTGTGATTCCCCGATTTTATGTCCATGGCGAGCACCTGCAGTAGTACAAGGCATATTATTATTATTATTTTAAATACAAAAATAAATATATAAGTGAAATGTCAATAAATATAATGAAAAAAGTCCGAAGGTGAAATCTCTTTTATTTGTAATCGAAAGAAAATCGTAAAAACACGTAAATTTTAGGACAACTTTCTTCAAAAACTTAAAAAACTGTTTTCAGAGCAGGTATTGTTTCATAGATTTGCAGTAATCGAGACAAGGGAAATGTATATTTGTCTTAAAATTTTACTTTTTTATTTGACAATGTTATATTCTTTGTAAATGTTGCGACCTATATATTGCATACTGATAATTTACAATTAAATTACTGTTTAAAACAAACATTTTTGAAACTGTATGTAAAGGTGCATCAAAAACGCTTCTTCAACTTTGAAATTTCCCAATCCATTAAATCTAGTAAATTTACAAATAAAACGATGTATTTGTTACTATATTAGTTTATTGGTTTTTTTTATAGAGTAACTGATTTCATATAGAGCTCGTAAAGTTTGTATAAGCAAACTAGTTAAAATTTTAGGCAATTGATAGCGCTGCGCTACTTCAATCTGTGAGAATGCTGAAAATGTATTTATATGTTCATGTGTGGGCATATTTGTCTCGCTTAACCCCTACAAGTCTATGTGTGCATATATGTATCTTAAAGAGGTGCATATATCAGTTGTCTTTGGTACCAGTAATAAAAAAAAAAGTCCAAAACGAAACGGTCATTTTTAGACACTACGGCTATAACAGCACAAATTTGCATTTATCGGCGTACAAGTAGAAGCCCGGTGTCATGTTTTGGAAACAATTTTTAGGTTGAAGTTTGTTTTCCACCTGCTATGCGAGTTGCAGCTTCAGTATGCACGTCGTGGTTGTGAAAGGAGTAGTGCAACCTAATTAAAGGAGCTGAATTAATCAAAATTATGTTTATTTAAGCAGAAAGATTAAAACTATACTTCTAATATTCTAAAAAATACAAAAACATATAGTGCCAATTTCCGAACTTCACTTGTTCCTACTGTCCGCCAATGTGTTAAAAAAGTTTTGCAAATCGAATAAATTCGTCTATGGGAAGATGAACCCTAAGGAGTGAAAGTGCTAAACAGAAAGAAGA
This sequence comes from Maratus michaelseni, assembly GCA_963931845.1. Taxonomy (NCBI): domain Eukaryota; kingdom Metazoa; phylum Arthropoda; class Arachnida; order Araneae; family Salticidae; genus Maratus; species Maratus michaelseni. Next base: position 105,917,650 of record OZ007590.1, on the reverse strand, counting down.
TTCAAACCTGAGTAATATTCGATACAGCTTTATGTGTCTAATTTAGATTACTGTAAGTCCAAGAACTCATAAGTTAATTTACTGTGGTTAAGATGTGTGTCATATTTGATAAAATAAGGTTCATGAATTTATAATTAGACATCAAATTTCTTACTAAGTAAAAAAAGTTCCAAATGCTTTTTTGGGACACTTTTTACATGCACAATATTTCGTATTATCACATTTCAAAATTTACACAAAATGTAAACAAAAAAAGTAAATGATGTCAGTTTAAATGTTTAACTATCTATTGTGAATTGCGCTATAAAACCATAATTAACAGCAACATTCTTTAACATGCAATCATTGACCTTCAAAAATATAAACATAATGGTAATCTTGAGAAGAAATTACGTTAGTTAGAACACTGATGACTTGCGTGTTTCAACATGTCTTTTAAATGTGCATAATGTTTAGTATATTTTTATTTAAGTTATTTTCTGATAATTCATTACACATCTAAAAAGTAAGCCCCATTTGCAATTATCATGCAGCTGTTTTGTAAACGAAAAGATGTGCAGGCATGCCGATTAGTAGAACCATCGATAAATGGGAAAAGGTTTTAGTGAACAGCAGTGCAGACACTTGTTAGTGATTTGCGGTAATGTTAATAAAATTGAAAAACTTCCAGAAGTTAGCGAAAATTTTAAAATTTTGTTTAAAATTTGTTATAATTTTTTTTGCAACTAGTTACACAATTACTTAAACAATCCTTCTCAGTTGCATTATATTTTGAGGATATATTTCATTTTAATTAATTTTACGTCACAAATATATGCATAAATTTCCAACTCCGCATAAGATAACACCAAATACGAGAGCCATATAAGATAATTTTTCTTTAATAAATAGAGTTTAGTCAAAGTGATCTAATATCAACTTATATTCTTAATTAAGTCAATATTTCATAAAAAATAGAAATTCGAAAATATTTAAAACATAAAGAAAACATGTTTTACGGATATTAACATGGAGATCAATATATTAAATCGTAAGTGAAGTTCCAACATAGGATTTTTTATCGCTAAAATGTCAACGAAAATTTTAAAATTTTGTTTAAAATTTGTTATAATTTTTTGTACAAACACTTACACAATTATTTAAACAACCTTTCTCAGTTGCATTATGTTTTGAGGATATATTTCATTTTAATTTATTTTAAGTCATAAATACACGATAGGTACTATTCTGCTAGGGATTGTGACTACTTTTAAAGTATGAATGTGATTTTTAAAATAGGGGTCTGCATATTAAAAGCTGTACCAACTTTTGTTTTTAAAACGATAACACACCCTTTTGATACTTAAGTTATTTATTTGAGTTACTTGGATCGAAGCAGGCGAAAAGGACCTAGTTTATGTACTTTTTTAAGATCTTTATAATGGTTATAATGTATTTATCAAAGGTTAAATTTTGAGGATGTTACTGGTATGTCCACGTGAAGAACTAAAATTTATTACGTTAAAAGTGATAATTACGTTAAATACCACCGCTTCGATCAATCAACGGGTTTTTTCTTCTAAACATTTATATTTAAATTTTGCTTTTTAATCTTAAATATAAATTAAGCCCGGGCGGAGACGTCACATTTTTTTTCTTTTTTGTACGATTTATTTTTTTATAATCAATGCGGGGCTCGATATAATGGGATATTTTAGTTTTGTGGCAACATTGATTTGAGAGAAACCTTTCATTTCATTTATGAAAACAATGTTCATTTAATTTTTAATTAATTTAAATTTTTAATCAAAAACCTGTATTAACGAAATGTGAGTGTAATATGTCAGAAGCCTGTTCAGAAACCTTTCGAATGATACCATTCATTATTATGCGTTTTTTAAATGCATAGAAAAAGTGATGTTGACAACAGAAATAATATATATGATTAATATATTTTTTTTAATTGATTCACGATCTACATTAAATTTTACATAAAAAGTATGAAATCCGTTCAAAACATGGCAATGCGCTTTACAACTCATTCCAATCATTTATTTCCAAGAAATAGAGAACCGTTTCTCTTCGGCAGTCCAAAGGGACCATTTTCTGTTATCGCTTGCATGAACAGGAAATAAAATCTTAGACTGTAAATGAAAACAAATATATATACTATATAGAATTTTATTTTCATAAAAAGTGAGGTTAATGTATATTTATAAATTTCTTGTTTCTATATATATATATATATATATATATATATGGGGTTGACAATATATATATATATATATATATATTGTCAACCTTCGAAGATTACCGGTACTTTTCTTTATAACATTTTAATTTTATTTTTCAAAATGTCTCGATAAACTCCTAACACTTTTTCTTACCCCTTCACGACGAGCTTCATTTATACGTGACGTATAAAAGTGCTTAGAATCGTTTATTTTTTTCTTCCAATAACTCCGTACAGTGATTTTCTGATTATATTTAATCGCATAATTTCTGCGATTAAATAAGGTAAACGGGATCAATTTGAAATTTCTGGTGACAAAAAAATTAAAAATTCCGTACAGTATGCTTATCACGAAAGGCTTTAAAACGCTATAAAAAACTAAAGATAAATTACATAAACTATTTCCTTTTCCGGCTTCGTTTTATCCAAGGAATTCAAATTAATCGTCAAAAGTATGTGTTACCATTTGGAAATCCAAAGACTGTATAATGTTTAATATGTAGACGACCAATAGTTTAGAAATTGCATTCATGTTCGATATATATATATATGCAATTTCCAGTCGAATGGTACCTCTCGCATTTCACTGCAAAGAATTTTGTGATAAAATAGTTAAGTGGTGCCGGCTTTTTTGTACAAATGGCATCTACTTACTATACAAGATGTTAACAGTTCCTGCAAATATGCGTGGCCAATTCCATGAAATCGTGCTCGCAAGTTGAAAAAAAAAACACTTTGAAAAAAAAAATGTCAGAATTATTATCCATGTTATACATTATGTTGCATCTCAAACCCTTTTTACAATCTCCATCTAACATTAAATAAACTTGTTCTACTAATAAAAAAATAAATTTAATAGTAAGTTATTTCGTTTTTGTTTTGTTTCAAATGAACCTGATACCATAAAATGACTTGAGTATTCCTAGTTTTTCCATACATTAATAATTAATATTAACTATGTAAGACGAATATTGTGTTAAAAAAGGAGAAATATACGTAACAGGTAGGTTTTTAATTTTTAAAAGTAATCTTTTTTCGCTTTATTATATATTTATATGCACGTGCAAGACTACCCTTTTTAATTTATCCCTTTAGACTTTTATTTTCTTTGACAAAAATAAATATAGTACCAAGTATCGAGTAAAGAATTTTAGAAGAATTTTTTTATATATTTTTTTAATTTCATATCTAAAATATATCTTATGCATTTAATAAAGTAAAAATGAGCTAAACAAGCATTTTGGGTAAGCATGATACCAATTTTATGCAAAATTAATTTTAATTGAATTATTATTGTACAGCAAATGCCTCAAAAAGTGACCTTTAATTTAAAAATGCTAAAATATTCTAAGAGAAAAATTATTGACACTTTTGATTTATTTATAACCAAACATGATACCCAGTAATTAAGATGGTTTTTTACTATTATCATGTACAATAATTAAGCGATTTTTGTAAAATAACGCTAAGATATAATAATAAATAAGAGATTTTTTTTTCGACAATAAAATTTTATTGTACATGATCTTCATAAATAAGTTGAAAGACTTGTGAAGAGGAATATTTACGATGAATAGCAGGATAGTTATAGCATACCATCTGCAAATTTGTAAATCAACACTAAATTTACATTCAACGATTACGATATAGTAAGTATTGATTGAAAGTTTGGGAAGTACATAGGATGAGATATCACACCACGTAATTAATTAAAGTCCTGGCCTTGAGCTGTGTGAATGTTGTTTGCATTATTTACAATTAAATTATAAGTTCTTGCATTTTAGTTTTATAATAACTTTCCATTCGAATAGAAGGATAAATAAAAAGATGTTTCGTTATCTAGAAAAATATAATATAACCCCGAACGAAAATATACAAATATGGTGTTCAGATTCCAAAGGAAAAGTTACAAATATGGAATATCCAGCTTGGCGTTGAAGACTTGCATATATTTCAAATATAACTAAAATATAATGCAAATATTTCAAATAATAAACAAAAATTATAGAAAATTGCAATCAAAAGAAATCACTAGTAACATAGAATTAAATGATAATAGAATGTATTACATAATTACTTCGCAGTACTTATACAGTTATCGATTATAGATAATATACTAATTTTTAATACATATCTCCTGAAATTGCCCCTTGCGGTGCATAATTTATTTCTTCTAACATTTCCATCAGAACCTATAATTACCTTAGTGATAAGGTCTAGAGATCAGGTGCAAAGCAGAAGTTCTGAATCTTTTAACAATACTAACATGCGTGGCAGAATATTTGATTTTTTAAACAGCCATTTCTTTCTTTCTTATAAAGGGCTTCAATATTTGTCTTGCCAGCAATTCCAAATGAACTATTTTTTGAGTTATTTGGCATCTGTTAAGAAGATTATATCTTACATCAATCAATTTAGGTTTCGAGAATAGAGTTAATAGGTTGTCCTATAGGAAAGTGACCAAAGGTCATACCTGAAAATCGTCGGCCTTCGTCGACAAAGAAGTAAGCAATTGCGAATTTAAGATATTCTCGATTTGTATAACTACCATTAGAAATACTTCCAGCGTCAGGTTAGTTTTGCCTACCACACTTTTTAGTTGATATTAAAAAGCTTTCTCTGCCTCCTACCAAAGGCCTACTAAGTTGCATGTGCTCTAGAAAGTAAAAATTTCCAGCTGCTGTCGTTTGAGGTTAAAAGGCTAAAACTTTCTTCACTGTTTAATAGTTTGTGTAATCGTTTCAGTTCTGCTGACGCAAATTAGTAGCGTTATCACTAAAATATAGCAATTTTTCAGCAATACAAGCAAAATATTTTCTTAAGAATTGCGATTATAACCGCAGACTTTATGTCTGAGATTGCATACCTTACAATCTAACATATAATATTACAGCCTAATATAGGCTCTATTATAACAGTCTAATAATACAGACTTAGTGGACATACATACAAATAATAAGTGTTTAGGAGGATATACTTTCTCTGATTCTTATATTTTATTTCAAATCACCCGCATAGATCTTGTCTGACATTTAAAAAGGAAGAGCTAGGCATTACTTTTTCAGAAGGAAGATAAGTTGAATAGCAAAAATAAGTCTCATTTTGGAGCATTGTACGCAATCACGTACAACCTTTCTTACAATATTCGTGCCACTAAGCGGCCTATATTTTAAACAAATATCATTTAGAAGGGTGTGGGGTCTCACATGAAAATCACGTAGGTAATACTATTAAAATATAAGTTTAACCAATTTGTTGCCTGCTGGCAAAACTAAGGGGTGTTTTCGGTCATAATTTAAGTTGGCATGCGCGAGTATACCAACTATCTAATCAAACTTTCCTTATATAAAAAATGATTAAAAATGTAAACTTATTTGAGTGAGAGACTGTTTCAAAGACGAAAATTCAGGCTGGAAATACTTTACATGACTGTACTCGATGAAACAAAATCCTGCATTTTTATATTCATCAAGAAAGGCGGGTCATGTGTGTTTCCCTTTTCCTCTGCAATTGCTAATAAATCAAAAATCTGAATGAATCCTAGTATCCTAATTAACTTATGAAGTAAGATCAAGTGAACTTAACAGTAAGATTTAGTAGTAAGATCAATAAAATAAAAATAAATTATTATTATGCACTACCAATATTAGTTTGGAGGGAGTTCTTAATTAATCTATGTAAA